>JAPUUL010000200.1:0-24351 GCA_029590625.1 Lasiodiplodia mahajangana | reverse complement strand
CTCATCGACCCAGCCCGGCGCCACCACCAGCACCGGCAATCAGCAAGGCAACTAGACAGCGGACCATATGTCATCCGTTCATCTATCAACAAGCAGGCTTTGATGGAATCTCAAATCCAGGCCCGGATTTTGATTTTACCCCCTGTACCAACCAATCGTTTTGTTTCTTCTATCATTTCGGGCAATCCCTTCAGTCCAGACTTTCCTTTCCTTTCCCCCAAGCAGAAGATACTGTTCTATGATGGCAATACTTGATGTAGAAATATCGTTTTATTCTAATTTGAGGAGGGGGGNCAAAGGTCTTGATGTACATTCGTATGGACGGGTAGAAGGGGATGCTCACGGTCAAACGGCGTTTTCCCGGGTTATGGAAAGGAGTCAAGGGATGGTGGATAATCAGGAACCTATAAAAGCTCACGCTACAGAATTTGCCCCCGTCTCTCTTGAGCGAGAGAGGCGTTTCACGACTTGAGACGACGAATACACACTCATGACTCACGAGAAAAAAAAACCTGATGCCGTGCTCCTCCCTGTTATTCTTGCTGCTCATCTTACAAGGGTACTACACTTCGCTAAATTGTGATAAGTAGAATACCCAGCGCATCGATCTATTAAGAAATAGTTTCTCTAGGCTAAGCCTTGAACGCACTAACTATATAGACCACATCTTCATCAGCTACGACATGCCCCAATCCAACGCGCTGAGGAACGTGACGTGCGCTCGCACCCCAAACCAGGGCATACTTGTACGTCTCTTTTAATGTGCGATGGATACGATCACAAACATCTTCGATAGTGCTGCCGCTACGGACAATGAGGGCCTCGTTGAAGTCGGGTTCAACACCCTTCCGCTTAGTGTAGATGCGAATAAGGCGTAGTTCCTGCCAGCAACGTTCAACAACGTCCTGGACGCCGAGATCGAGCTCGCAGCTCATGACCGCCGTCTGAGGCTCGCGTGCCAAGCGGTCTAGGAAGTCAAGCGACACGCTGTCGATCTTGTTGTACACGTATAGGCACTTAATGTACTTGCGGTGGTCCTTCATGATTACGTCAATCAGGTCGTCGACTGTCGCTTCTTCGTCGCGTATCAACACCTCGCAGTTTAGTATCTTGTAATCCCGCAAGATGTTAAACACCATCTTTTCGTCGAGCCTCTTTGGCGGGTTCTGGAAGGTGATCTTCATGCCGCCTGCTTTTTTGGCTTTTAGGTAGATGTTCCTATGTCGGTCAGCGTTGGTTTGATCGATAGCAATTTTTGAGGGGTGGATATTCATACGGCGGTTCTCTATTTAGTCGAATTCCCACCGCCTCTAATTCAGCCTCTAACAATGCGCGCTGTTCCGCTTTCTTCGTCGCGTCTAGGACCATGAGAATTAGGTCACTCGTCTTAGCGGCTGAAATTACTTGTCGCCCTCGTCCCTTGCCCTCCGCGGCACCTTCGATGATTCCTGGCAGATCAAGCAACTGAATTTCGGCACCACCATACTCAAGCACGCCAGGAATGGCTGTTAACGTCGTGAAGGCGTAGGAGGCTACTTCGGACCTTGTCTTAGTGACCTTTGATAGGAACGTAGATTTTCCCACGGATGGAAACCCGACGAGTGCTATTCTCGCGTCACCGCTCTTGCTCACGTCAAATCCGGAACCACCTCCACCACCAGCACCAGGTCCTTATGGGCTTACGTTCTGAACTGCACCTCGACGACCCAAACAACCACACCAACTGGCGCCGTGACCGTCGCATGGGCATGTACCATAATGTGCGGCCGGACGATAACGGCGACTATGACACCACCAAAGGCCCTTCCAAGGCGAGCGCGTTTCTAGACCGCATCCTCAACGTAGCGGACCAAGACGGAGGGGCCGCCAAAATGCTGCTAGCCCAGCCCGAGAACATGGCATTCGTAGCACGGCAGGTTGGCAAGAAGATCTGTGAATTTATGTTGGAGCCCGTAGAAGACGACGAGGCGATTGACACGAACTGGACACTGACACAGATGGGACTAGACTCCCTCATGGCCATTGAGCTGAGGAGATGGCTAAAGCGCGTCTTCGGAATGCAGATAAGTGTGCTAGAAATCATGAGCTCAGCGTCTTTGATACAGCTTGGTAGCTTAATAACGGACAAACTAGCCGAGAGGTTAGGGTTATAAACAGCTAAATAGCATGTACCGGAGATCCTATAGGAATATATGGAACAATTCTATGAGGGCATTAGGAGAAATGCCGCGTAGTTCGTACTGGCCGAATGGAATCATGGTGCACGCGGAGGCAAACCATGGGATGAAAATTGGGACCTTGAGAAAGGGGGATCTAAGCTGCTAGAAATAATTCGTTAACGAAACAATCGAATAATAGATTTCCGACAATATTGAAGTAGAGGATGTTTTTTTTTTCTATAGCTAGCATTTTTGGCCGGAAATTTCCCAATCTTAGAGTGTAAAAGCATGGAAAGTTTAATGTTCGTCTTAACAAAAATAAAATTCGTAGAATGAATACCGATCGTGATACTCGGCTTTATTCTTGGACAAAGGGGTTCTCAAGCTGTACCCCTTAATAATACTCACCAATTCAAGTCTTCCTCGCTTCTGTCTCCAATCCCCTTCGAAACTATCACAACATCCGCACCATCCCTATCACCTCCGTATTCTATCATGTCCCTATCCCTCAATGTAACCTGGCATAGAAACACACGGCCCGTTTTACAGTAGAGGCACTACGTCCGAGTGCCTGCCTTTCTTTTCCTCTTTCTCTTCGGGGTCCAAGCGCGCCGAAGTTAGTAAAGAATACTAGTAACAACGAGAATCTTAGGTGCGCGAGTATCGATAGGTATTTCAGCAAACTCTTGGGCAGCATATCAATCCCGTAGGCTTCCTCCCTCCATAAACTAAACGAAAAGCTTTCTTTTCTCCATCCTTCGGCAAGGGAACTTAGGCCAAGCTGTCTGAAGCCGTACCGTTGTGGTCTAATAGGGCAGCGGGATTCCGATCTGGGCAATTCCATGGTCTCATACTATGTATGACCCACAGCTATAGCATCATTATATAACAGGACACCATGATGAGGGGAGAGGGGGAAACGACGGGGTATAATAATATACAAGAGCAAGTCTACAGCCCCTTGACTGTGCTGGCGGGGTTACTCCGACGACCCCGCCACTATAGTTGCTCCTGAGTAGAATAAATGGAAGCTCCGACAATTTGGGGACTATAATTCTGGGGTAATAATTGGTTAAGGATCACAATGAAGCGTGCACGGGCGCCCAGGAATGTTCCCTTGCGAGCTGTATTGTGAACCGAAGGCTATGTCAGACCAAGGATATCGCTAGTTACAACAACTGACATTATAAACACAAGAGCGTCTTGGAAATCCTTGCTAGTCAGAGGCAGGCAAGAATTGAGAGAGGCAACGGAAGTCTTTAGTCATCTTAGTTTTATGTGCTGTATGTCTAGGCATGGTCGTCAAGTGTCGGTCTTATGTGGTTGTAGATAATGGAGTCATTACCGGAATCCACAGCCCGATTTTCCGGCAAATGATATCACAATCCCCCGGCGGCGGGTAAACTTCGCTGCTTTGGTTTCATGTTTCGTCGGGTCTAGGCGATTATTATTGGCTTTCTCGTATTCCCACCCTGTCTATAGGTGCCTAGTCTAATAAGGTGGGCGGTTGTGGTTGGGAACACTGGATCAGTCTGTCTTATATAAATAGGAGGTAGATACCTTCCAATTCCCAGGAACTCAAAGAGCCAAACCCTACCTTTAGAGGACCCGAAATTTCTTATTCAGTTATCATGATGCAGTTGAGATACCTTGGATGTTTTGTAATCATGGCAGCTGTTCTCGGATTTCGAGCCACTGCTGAGCTCGTTAGACAATCTGTCTTAACAAAATCTGATCTCTGCGTACGTATATACTCCCCGTTAGTTTGACGGCTTTCACTAAGTTGCGTAGTGTCAGGTGATTCAGTGTGCGGGTATTCCTAATGTCTACTTCCCGAACGACACGACATATCTAGAGAGAGTCGAGTCTTATTGGTCGCTCACATCTCAGCTGACTCCCACGTGTTTTATCCTACCGCGGGATGCTGAAGAGGTCTCTGTACTTATCAAAACCTTGATCACTGAAACTCAATGTCAATTTGCTGTCCGTGGTGGCGGACACTCGTCCACCGCTGGTGCAAACAATATCGAAGATGGCGTGACCATTGATCTGAGTAAGCCATGGGCTATCTAGAGCGGAATAAATCTATTATTAACACCCTCTACGCGTAGGTTTACTCAATAGCACAACATACGACCCAGCCACAGGCCTCGCCTCGATTGGCCCAGGAAGTCGTTGGCTCAATGTCTATCGGACTCTCGACCCATTGGGAGTCGGAGTTCCAGGCGGTCGTATTGGCACCGTTGGTGTTGGGGGCTTAGTGACCGGCGGTGGCTGCTCTCTATATCTATACCGTCAAGGTTTCGCCTGCGATAGCGTGCACTCATTTGAAGTAGTCTTGGCAGATGGCAAGATTGTCATGGCCAGTTCGGAAGAGAACGCAGACCTCTTCAGAGCACTCAAGGGTGGCAGCAACAATTTTGGCATCGTCACGCGCTTCGACATGATGACTTTCCCAACTAGTCCTATCTGGGCTGCTTCCCAGGTGCATCTCGAGAGCGCGGGTGAAGCCCATATTGCAGGTATCAAAAAATGGATCGATGATGTCGAAGGTTACCAGAATAGCTCAGCTATCGTCTTCTGGTCGTACAGACCTGCGCTGGGTCAAACCATTATCATTTCAGGCTTGACAGATGTCTCGGGTACTGCAAGCCCCCCTATCCTCAAGGGTCTGCTCGATATCCCAGGTGCGATCAACTCAACAGCTCAGATGACAAATATGTCAGAATTTGCATTAGGCACTCAAGCCGAAGGATATAGGTTAGTCAAAACTACACGTTTCCTGAATTTTCTAGATGCGATTCTAATCAAGTTCAAATATATAGAAATATTTGGTTTACTCTCACTTTCAAGAACGATGAAAATGCCCTAGCCAAGGCAGTTGAACTACACAGAAAGCTCGTAGAGGAGATGAAGATGGAGTCATCTGACGGCGATTTTGAGACGCAATGTTTTTTCCAACCCCTGCCTGCCGTAATCGGGAGGCACGGACGTGCAAGAGGCGGCAATATTCTCGGTGTCGACAAGCAAGAAGAGAACGCCGTCATTCTACTCGGCTCGCTTGCAGTCAATGGTTTGGACCAAGAAGCCTTAGGGAGAGGGAAAATGATGGCGTGGAAGGGCGACTTGGAACGTTACATGGTGGAAACGGATACCTATCTCCCATATCGCTACCTGAACTACGCTGATGGATCACAGAATGTTGTGGCTAGTTACGGTATGGAGAATGCGCTTCAAATGCTGGCCGTCTCCCACATGTATGATCCGGGTGGCGTCTTCCAGAGACGAGTACCGGGTGGATTTAAGATTCCAGAAATGGCATGAACATTAGTGGGAGGTTGTAGTGTCATCGTAGTATAGTTTCTACCACCAGCCAAGAACAATCTGGCTCGCATTGTCTATTGACATTCTGCGGAAGCATCGAAACCCGACATATGATAAATTCAATGCAAGTACTTTTAATACGGTTTCAATGCCAACTATGTATGCAATATCTAGCGCATGATTTCATTGATAAGGAGCTCACCCGATGAGTAGGGAGGGCCGTTCACTTGCCCGACTAGGTAAGTAGGTATGTCTGACTGATTCTCGGCAATGGTGAGCGAAGAAAGGGTTTACTCCAAGGCGGAAGTCCGCCGATCCGTATTTATCAAAGCCAACGACTTCATAAATGATAATTCGGCATTTGGGCACGCCGTCGAACTATAGGGCCAGCTCTTCCGCTGCATATAGACGTAGTCACCCGGTTCTTACGTTCTATAGACTTAGATTTGACAATTTATGACACATCTTAGCTTCCTGAAGGACTTTCGATTGGAATACTAAGAGAAAGGGATATATGATTAGAGTCTTCCCCTGTCCTTGTGCCGTAGCTTCCCTTACTTAATTCCACATGCTAATCGGCAGTTCTGGGGTGATTGACCTTGTATTCGAAGCAGGAACTACGTAATGTGTATAATTACCCAAGTGATACACAAGGTGAGACTATAGATGGCTTACATAGATACACTAGGTAGGGGTCGTAGTTCCATATTCGAGAGAGGTCACACTTCACCAACTGTGTCGGAGTATACAAATACATCTTAGCGCCTAGGCATCCGGCCTGCATATTGCTGCAGCTTCTATTATTAGATCTCGGCTAAGCTTCGGGCGGCTGAAGTTCGGGGATTTGAACGAACCAAACTTTGTCTGTTGTTAGCAAGTCGTCTCCCTTTCAGAGTCCAAACCCGATCGACCCGCGACGTTCTGTAAACCCAGCACCTCCCAGCCAATAACTGGAGATATTGCACCCCTACTGATTGCCTCGAATTTCGTGATGGCATCTGCCGGAAATGCGGTGGGCCTCCGGTCCGAAAGAACGCCCGGGTTGCATACGCATGAAGATATAGGCTACCCCCGTAGATGTCTTTTCCATCTACATATCAGAGACCGTACTTCTTAATAAAGCCTCCGCGGATATAGTTTTAATCCTAAGAGGGGCCTGTGAGGGCCCTACAATGCCGCTGTGTGACAAAGGCTTATGTCGTAAGGCTACTGAGCTATTCTTAGGAATAATGTTTATAAAGCACCCAAAGGTTTCGTAACTCAACTTCCATCCAATAGCTTTCCTACAACTCAAAAGGTCTCAGTTGATCCTAGAAAGCATTCTAATAATGGTCTTTATTGGCCAGGCATAGCGTACGGCCTCTTCCAAAGTCGATTGTCTGGAACCGGGGCTTCTAGCCGTGTAACAGAGAAATTTATCAAGGCTCACGGGACTATCTGATACATCAACGCCAACCAATCATGTGTCGCCATAATATGAGAACTGATTTTTCGGGTGGCACATGGCAGGAGGGAGATGGCCTAGCCTGCTCGTAGTGTTTCGAGGCTGGGACGTGAAGAAAGAGGGGGGTTTCCCTCGATCGCCTTCACATTTCATTTGGCGCCGTAATAGCGGCAATATCCTTGGTACAACAATAACGTGTATTTGAAGCTGAATAAAGTCAATAAAGTTATTGCACCCTCCCTCCTTGCTACCGTATTCATGTGCGGCCGACCTACCATGATAACCTGAATCCCAACTGCATTCCAAGAATACACGGTATTACCGAGACAATGGTTAAAAGAATTAGTCTAGAAGGCTCTCGGGGGGTTTATGAGTAATACGGCTCTTTTTCTATTCGACAAATAAACAAGACTAACTCGCGGAGTAGTATATACTTCGTTGGATTTCCCCATGATGGATCTCACATTCTCGAGAGAAATGTGTGGTCGCAAAAGATCGACCTTAGCCACTGGCTACATCTCGCCCCAGACCTTGCCCCTGAAGCGAACATCTTCGATTTTGAGCTCTTCTCAAATAATGTAGCTGCAGTAGGAGACCAAGCCTCACTGCCAGGCAATGAATCATTTATTCCCGACAAGACAACCCTACAAGCCGACGCCGAATTCAATGACGCGGGTATAGCTACAGATTCCCGTAGCCTTAATGGCGTGAGACCGCCGCTTGTGCCTGTATTAGGAGGCAAGTCTTATTCCGCGCAGGGATTACAGGACGAGGCGAGACTACTTCTCAACATAGCTAAAGACTCCGACCCGACAAGCACTCAGGTACGTAGAATTAATACAGAGAGATCACAACCCTGTCATCCTATGCTATTATGCAATACTCATCATATGATAGTCCGAGTGGCGGCCGATCATATTTATTGGATACCAACTCGGCGGGCTTATTGTTCAACAAGCTATGGTTATATCTAACATAGAGCCGAAGTATTATGATATAGCTCTGAGGACGCATAAGCTAGTAAGCTGAATGCCTCTTTTATCTACAGCATAGGCGTACGTGTCTCTAATGGGCTCATAGGTCTTGGTCGCCACACCGCATTATGAATTTAGCCTTGAAACATGGGAAACCATTTTAGATGATATGATAGTCTCCTCTGGGTCTACGATAGAAGGCCGAAAGTCCGCTGTGTTGGCAGAAATGGCTCTTTCTATTAACAGTATGGTAGCATACTTTCAAGGTGTCCTAAACTACGATACCACGTATCTTCTGGACAACGTGGCGCCCCCCAGCAGAACGTTGCTAGTAAGGATAGAGAACATACTTGCTTGTACAGATACCCAGTATTGCATTTCTAATATTTATTTACTAGATGAAAGGCCCGCCAGCACCCTCCCAACCTGCCACACGTTGCTCTTCACGTATAGAGGCAAACCCTAGGTCACAGAATGATCAGATATTCGTCAGTGACCTGAGAGGTCTCCTATTTCTGGATACCTTACTAGGAGATTGTAAGATTTCGCAATGCATTTAATGTCAATTGTAGCCTTGGCCGCGATACTTACGCTTCGTTATGCTAAACTTGTGTACAGATATCTTGGACACAGAACAACCAGATACTCGGCTCTTCTATTCAGATCTCCTCGACTTTTTCCAGCTTCTATCGCCTACAAGTCAACTGATTTATCATCGCGCAGATTCTTACGTTTCTGGCCGAGATTTGGCGCTTGGGTTGAGCACACAGCATACCACAGACGTGCTTTTGAAGCATCGCTATATCCAGGTCATTGGGCCTGCAGGCTACGGCAAAGCCACATTGGTGGAACACATCGTCCACAAAATCACACACTGCCCGCAGAAGATAATTCTTTTGAATGTCTTGTTTGAACCCTTCCAACAGGCCCAACCAGACTTTCTAGGGCTCCTTCGATCCCTAATACACCAACTCATCTCACAACGGCCCGGATTGTTCTCTCAAATTTGGCCGCTATATCTGGAACATTACAAACCAGACATGGTGGCAAGGGTGAACATCCTGTCGGAATTTCTTCGTATACTCTTGCAAGCTTCCCAGGGGTGGAAGATTGTCCTTGCCGTCACCAATATCCACCTCGGATTAGAGGCCGCTCAGTCTTCTTTGGATAAGTTGGAAGAGTTATTGAAATCTTCAAAATGTGACTACTTAATAATATTAAGCAGCACTCTCGAGATCCCTCGATATAATTTGAACTCTGCTTGCCTAGTTCTCGACTTGGAGCGCGAAAATGTTCATCGAGGCTCATATATCCAGACCATGGTCACAGAAGTGTTATCCGGACAACTGATACTCAAGAAATCGGAGCTCCCGGAACGACTTCATACTCTACAAATACCCGAATTAGTATCTATTGCTCATGCTAGGCGCTATGCAATGCTCTTGTCCCGTTACTGCCTCCTATCCACGGTGGACGCAGTGGACGCAGCGCTGAGGGACTGTCCTAGGACAGAAAGTGGTATCTTCAACTATTGCATCCAGTCATTAGATAGTAAGATTTTTCATCCGTGTGCCATGATGATCTCTTGGGTCCAAAAAGCCACCCGCCCACTTCGAACTGAGGAGCTCGCCGTGGCTATCGCTGTCAGTGATAATGAGTCTCTCGAGATGGCCAAATTCCCTACCCGCATTTCAAGATCTCTTGATATGGAGATAAGACGATACTTGGACCTAGTTCTGCGCATTGAAAATAACTTGGTGTTTTTTCATAGCGCAAACACTCGAGAGCTGCTTAGTGAAAAGAGTCCTGATGCTACAAGAGACAAGGAGTTGCAGCTTCTTAGCCACGGGCAGATCGCATGTTTCTGTCTTCGATACATAACAGAAATCTTGTCGAGAGTATCTGAATCTGCATATGAGGCACAGATAACATGGCGTGGCCAGCTTAGAGGTCAACAGGGGCTGGCGGAATTACAGTTACTTGATTATGCAGTCCAACACTGGTCTACACACTACCGGACTCATGTCCAACTCAACTCTGAGCCCAAGTCTTACCCACCACAAGAATCAGGAACACGGCTAGATTGGGTCGATACTGAGGTGCTCAGATTCTTGAACCCCGACTCTAATATCAGGAACCGCTGGTATCGATTATATCATGCCAAGACATCTTCAGCGAATAAAGACATCTATGATGTTGGAGCCCTGGAAGTAGCTACCGAGCTAGGCTTTACGTCCCTCGTCAGCTTGCTTCTATCAAATGCGACTAGCGAGATCCCCGCGCCACCTCAACTTGCAAGCCCCCCTCTAGACTTGGGAATTCTCCTTGGCGTTGCGGTTCGACACGATCATCTAGAACTCGTGGAAATATTTGTTGAAAAAGGCGCGAGAAGAGATACCGCTTTCTTAGAGGCTGCTGGCCTTGGCAAGATCGATTATCTAGAAAAGCTGTTCAGCAGCGAACTGCTTCAGAGTATGAATGGGCATTTTATAGATCACTGTCTCCATCAAGCCGCCCGAGGGGGTAGCCTAGGATCTATGGAGTTTTGCGGCAAGATCATTACGGACTGGGGCTGGCGGGACGAGGGAGGCTTTTCCGTGCTTCACGCCGCCGCAATTGGCGGAAAGGTAGAAATCCTGGAGTACATTAAGGAAGGGAGGACACTCAATATCAACTCACAAGACAACACCGGAATATCGCCCTTGATGATCGCTACTCGGTTAAATCACACCCCCTTTGTTGAAGCGTTGTGTAATATGGGGGCCGATGCAACTTTGTCTAACAAGGATGGGAAGACGGCATTGCACCTCGCAATCATGGCGGACCCCAAAATCGTGACGCTTCTCCTCCAGTATGGTGCTAGTCCGGTGAAGCCCGACAAGGAGGGACAGACGCCATTACATCATGGCTGCTCACTTGGAAAGTATAATATTGTCTCACAGTTGGTCAATGCGCTTAAAAAGGACGAATCTATCGATGCCCAGAACGAAGATTCTAAAACCGCCCTCGATATTGCAGCTGCCCGCGGAGATAGGGCTCTTGTCAGGTTACTTCTCGGCTGGTATGATGGCGCCTCCGTCCTGCGTGATAAAGGACAAAAGGCAATTAAGTTTGCCATAGCTGGGGCGCACTTTGATGTGATCGAAGAGTTTTGTTCCCCCCTAGGGATGGACGAATTGACACGAAATGCATTGATCATTCAATCAGTTTCGATAGGTCAACCGTTTATCTTACGGTTTCTGTTGAATGATGCCAAAGGCTTGGACTTCTGTGTTGAAAAGAAGTCTCCGCTAGGAGTGGCCGCTGCAAGGGGGTACATCGAGATCATGCGTCTCCTACTCCAACACGAGGCCAATCCTAATTTCCGTGATGAATATAGATTCACTCCACTTCACCACGCTGTCATTGGGGGCCAGGTTAGCGCCGCCGCCATGCTTTTAGAGTTCAAGGCAAGTCCAGATTACTCTGGGCGATACAGCTGGACACCATTACACTACGCGGCCTCGCGAAACATGGTTGAAATGGTCGAGCTCCTCTTGAAAAATGGAGCTGGCGTAGACGAACAAACCAATACAAACGAAACCGCTATTCACTTATCAGTCTCCTATCCAAAGGTCGTTGAGACACTACTTCGGTACGACCCCAAGTTAGGACTTTTGACCTACTCAGGCAAAACTCCACTGCACTTAGCCGTCGCCGGTCGTTATTTATGTACTGCCGAGCAACTAGTTAAAAAAGACAGCAAACTTGTGCACATATTGGATGAAGAGGACACTACTCCATTACATACTTCCATCCAAGCCAACCTTGATGATATGGCAATTTTCGAATTACTTTATCGTGAAGAGGGCCTTGATTCTAGCCAGTTGTGCTACGAGAGGAAACCACCTATCCTGTATGCACTGGAATACGCCAATTTGAATGTCGTTCGATTTTTACTAGAACGAACGCCAGAAATGGCCACATCGAAATACCCTGGCGGGGTTTCTACTCTACACATTGCAGCCCAAAAGGGCTGTGTTGAAATTCTGGCCGAGCTTCTCGACGCCTCTAAGGACCTTGACGTGAACGGGCGCACAGACGCTGGGGAGACACCCCTACATTATGCTGTTAACGATCGTGCCATTAATGAGCCTAATGATCAAGTCGTTAGGCAACTGATTGCACTGGGTGCAGTGGTGGATGCCGTGGATGAGCTCGGGGAAACTCCTCTGCGTAAAGCGGCCTTTCATCAAAGAGAAAATATAGTCGTATACCTCCTAAAGAGTAATGCGGATCCCAACTTTCGCGATGCGCGTAATTGGACGCCTTTACACGCTGGTGCAGACTCGGCGCCGGTGCTGCAAGAATTATTAACCCACGGCGCTGAAATTGAGTACGTGGTTGAAGCGGATGGATGGACAGCACTTATGCGCGCAGTCTTCTGGGAGAGCCCGCCCGCAGTCCGGGAGCTCCTTCAGCGTCATGCCAATACTGAAGCCACTGACAAGCAGGGCCGAACAGCACTACATCTGGCCGCGGAGAAAGGTGACCCGATCCTCGGCCGGAATCTGCTCGAAGCTGGGGCTAATATCTCCGTGGTAGACACCAGGGGTCAAACACCACTTCATTATGCTACAATGTACAATGAAGGCAATTTTGGAGTAGACAAAGTGAAACTGTTCGTTGAATACGGTGCGGCTGTGGGCTCAGCAGATCGTGAGGGAAACACACCCTTGCATTATGCAGTAACGAGGGAGCCAAGCTGTTCTCGGCCACTCATTGAAGCCCTACTCGAGGCCTGTCGACAAAAGGGCCTCAGTATAGACGAGAAGAACAACCACCAGCACACACCACTGCAAACGGCTCTAGTTTTGGGGTCGTATGATAGTTGTGAAGTTCTCATCGATCAGGGGGCAAGCATAAGCCAACGGGATAGCAAAGGCAATAGCTGCCTAGCACTAGCTTTATTAGGCCCTGAAAAGGAGCAAAAGGTTGGCTGCCTCCTCAAAGCGAAAAGCAACTATGGACAATCACCTCCACCATGGGATCTAGACGATAGTGCTGCATCATTCTTAGCGGCGCTAAAAATTGACATGGATATCGCTTGTATTTTAGCCCAACATGACCCTCGAATCTTCGAGCTTCAGAACGATACCTTCACTGTACTTCAACTTTGTCTAGACACTGGTCGATTTCATGAGGCAGAAAGTTTCCTACAACTAGGCGCCAACCCATTTGATCACAGAATTGGGCGACCCTCAGCCTTCCAGAGCGCAAATGCGACCGGTGAGAGGGATCGTTTCTTCGCAGCCTGTCTAGAAAAGCTCAATGAAGACAATCCATACCAGCACGGTTTGTTCCAAGCAGTTAAAATGGCTATTGAGGAGAGGAGCCCCAATCTATTGGCAAGATTCGGGAAATGGAATTCAAAGTTCACCGACAGGGATATTGCGGACCAAGACGGTTGGACTGTTTCTCATCTCGCCTCCAACAATCCAAGAGATTTCAATGACAGCATTGTGGTATCTAGAATTAAGGCGATGCCCCTTTCAGCGGCAGAGCTAATAATTCCAGAACACTGGTCGATGAAAGAAGATATTCGGAAAGTCTGCACGTTATCGTCACAGGACAACACAGTAGAATATCTGCGTAAGTGTATCATCTCTATCCTTCAGCGGCAACACTGTTAATTCCACAAATACCCCTTCCACCTTGGAGAGTACTTATATATATAATATGCCTTTTGAAAAGTAGCTAACTCATAAACACGCAATTAGCGTCGCTTAAATCCTCATTCAGGACAAGCCTTCGAGCTGACCACCCATTTCCGCCTCGGGGACTCGGCCGTGCTCATTATTACTTCGAGGTAGAGATACTAGGTAATAAAGGCACTACCGAAGAGTCGGCTGTAGTTGCGATCGGTCTCTGCGCAGAATTCGTTGATATGGGCGACCAATTTCCAGGCCAATGGGAACACCGACCGTCCTTGGGCTACCATGGCAATAATGGTAGAATGTATGACTTCGCGCGAACGTATAGCGCCTCTACAAATAGGCCGTTCGCCGAAGGTGATACTGTCGGTTGTGGGATCGATTGGGACCATTCTAGGATTTACTACACCTGCAATGGCGACCGCGTTGGTGAGTAGTCCCTAACAAAACGCCTTGTCGTCCTGATGCCAGCTACACAAATCTATGCTAATACACCTGATTAATCTAGGATCAACGGGAACAACCATTCTTCATCGGAAATTATACCCGATGGTAAGCATGAGGGGGCAGCCATGCACTATAAAAGTGAACTTTGGGAAGAAGCCTTTTAAATTTTCCCTGTAGTGTTATATTTCCATAACAATCGATCGAGTCGTCGTTAAGGCTCTAGATCACGGCTTAATCAATTGCTCTTATCTCCGTTGGAACGAGACTAAAACTTGATATTTTTGTGAGTTGTATTAAGGCGTCTAGAAGTAGAGCTATAATACAAACTAGACCACAATAATGATCAATTCGAGCACTTATTCCCCCGCTTTCTAGCTATTAGCCTTTCAGATATATTACGTAGTAGCGTACCAATGACCTTCATTCTCAGCAACGGTGTTCATTATCGCGCATAGGAGAACGAACCAGACAGTCGAGGGCAGCGATACCAGCCTCGGTCCCGTGGAGTCAGTGCGGAGACACCATAAGGGAGCAGTCATGTTACACGTGACGAAAAGTTCTAACCGGTCTCCTCCGCCGGGAATCAACAGGTGATCTAGCGTAATTCTCCAGGTCGTCTCAGACTGAGAATTTGAGCTCTCAGATTGAGGGGCAAGTATGATGTCATTCTATTTATCCCTTACTTCTCTTTTACGGGGTGGAGTAGCATAGGCGGTAGTTGGGCACCACCTACGTATGAATCCCAAACAGCCTGGGCTCCATTACCAGTAAACCAATAGCTCGCCTCCCGCCACGGTCCAGGCACCCACCCTTCCTTCGTATATAGCATTGAGGGCAGCTTACCGCCGGCCTTGTTACTGGGCGGGCCCTTGTGTATGGCCGAATCAAGCTCTTCGGGTGTTAAATTTCCCGCAAAGGCTATGGGATGCGGTACAGTCACGGCTTTCAATCCGTGTAATAGTGAGAAGGTCTCAAGAGTAGCTTCGCTGACGAGCCACTGGCCACGCTGCCGTTGTGCTTCGTCTACGAGCTGCAGAAGGCGTCGCGAGGAGCGCGTGATGCTAATTATTGCAGCACGCCGCGGCGTCTGAACACCATCCTTAAAGCCATGTACCTCGGTCTCATAGATCCAGTCCGTGCCTACCGGGTCGATCATAGGCATAAATGTAATCAAGTCTGCTTCTTCACCGACGCCCCAGTCCTGCTCTGTGCGTGGTGGGGGCGGAGATCCCGCTGGGATGAACTCAGAGCTAGCCGCCGGGCCCCAGACACCAGTATCCCCAATCTCCAAATCCACTGCATCCAGGAAGTTCTCATGGGAGCCATGGAGTTCCGGGATGTAAAACCGGCCATTCCGTTCCCAGAGGTTACGCCGACCTTGGGCTTTTGCGTAGGCGGACGAAGCAGCCAAGGTATCGTGAACATGGCCTGTAAAGCGCAAGTCCATTTCTAATTGCCAAACATAACTGTATTCGGAGAACTTGGACGAGAAAATCTGAAGGGCTTGGTACATCTGATCTTGTGCCCTGGCCTCCAGTTAGTTGATAGCCTAGTCACTAGTGTTCACCTACACTTACCCATGCTCTTGTATCAGCGGATACCAAGCGTTCAAAGTGCCCTCGTTGAATAAAAGGGCCATGTCGCGGAACTCTTCTGGTACAAACTTCTGTAAGGCCGTGTCATATACCGAGTTGTCTTCCAAATTAAGTTCGGGATCCTTAATATTAACAAGGAAGAATACTTGATATCCGTCATGGCGTTGGAGTGAAACCTCGGCGATGAGGGCCCGTAACCAGGCTAGCCTAGTATCAGTATATTCATAGTCATCCCATGTCCTTAGCACAATCGCACTCCTTTCGTCATTCTTTTCCCGTATGTTGTCTCGACTTCGCAGATGCTCAGATCCTTGCCATCGCTGGTGTATTGATTTTTCGGGAGGGTGTAACTTTGGATTAATCGACGCGCATCGACTTTGTACTTCACCTTATGTCGAGAGCATGTTAGTATGATATCGGTAGTAGTGTTATAGATCATAGGCATACCCCATTTCACTTCAGACCAATTGCGACCCGCCTGCTCATGGTATTGATCGAGACGGGAAGTCGCTGCAAGGCACCGTTGCGGATTACCTAGCACATAGGAGTCCCCAACGTAAGGTGAAGAGATATCACCAGGACAGCTAGCGTATATTGGTAGTGAGGGATCTACCGTTGATAGATCGGGCCAAATTCTACATTCAGAATGTATGTCACCAGTGAGAGCGTTGCGTTGAGAGCCCACTGGGCTGAACGAAATACGGTATGTGAGTTCAAAAATAATAAAAAGAGCAAGGATAGCAATTGTCATTACAATCTCAGTTGCGGAGATGTAACGCATGGTGACACCCTGTATCAATGCCGCCGCAATGGCAATGACAAGATATTGAAGCTATTACACTCCCACCACCAGTGTCCAGTAGACAACTTGAATCTAAACAACCCCCGAGAAAGATAAATACGGTAATATATCAAACGAATCTGCCTACATCTAATTGTCGATCCACCTACATCATAGCCAACTATTGTGTTACCACCATATATTATATGGCGCTTAACGGGGGCGGGGCTTCTGCGTCAGCCGTTTAGATTGGCAGGGTTGAATATTTCTATTAGATACAGCGCGGATGGATGAAACCAATGGTTGGACTATAGAGCTCCCTTGTGCCTCTACGCGCCGCCTAATTTAAGATTCATTCGCTCCTATAGCCCGAGTTGGCGGGGCGTGCCATGCCACTGCTAAGATGCTATCACATATCGCTTTTTACATTATGACAGCTACACCGATGGCCGGGACCGTATGGCCTGATCTGTGTCAGTGTAATTCAGCGACCAAGACCCGTGGACTGTGACAAGAACTTATATAAACGGGCTTGGAACGGGAGCTAGATATTATTCAGGCAATGATACTTGAGAGGTCCTTAGGGTCTATCGCTTATTCTTTCCTCTTGGTCAATCAAATTCAGACCTCTTTGCAGTCACGAGGTCTAGCCTACTCATTCGCAGGGGATTTTCCCTCCATACTCTCCCTACAGCTGAGAAGGTCTCAGTTTGTCTTAAAAAGGTCTCTCATAAAGGACGCTTATTGGCTAGGTGTGGCGTGTAGCCTCCTCCGAGGCCGGGTGTCTAGGACTGTGGCTTCTAGCCGCGCGACATGGACCGCGTGTCAGGACCTTCATTGTTCTAATGCCGTTGCCAAGGCAGGGGGGCACAAATTCCAACCATTCACAAGCTGTACAGAACACCGCTACTTAGGCGCCTTCTATGTATGTAGTTTGGACTTTGAGATAACCTCACGGGATTACCAAGCATGTTGTCTCAAGTTTTTGCCTCATGAAGAGATCTAAAACGTTATGGCAGCGTCCCGGTGGATACTCGAATTGCCTTCCGTGTTCAAGGAGAAACGTGGCACTATAGTGCTTTCGCCTAATGGCGCTTCATTCCGTGAGCGAATGTTGTAGAAGGGGTCAAGTTTGGATCGGCTTGTCCTCTCGACGATAACAGCCTCAGGCTATCAGCAGACGGTGGTGAAGGCCTTCAATAATACACACTTAAAAGCAGGGAGAAGGAAAAGGAGCTCGTACGGGGGAAACGAAGAAGTGGAAGAGCAACTTCGCGGACTCGCTCAGGCAACAAGGAAGCACAACTAGGAAATGCCCGAGGGAGCAGATATTTTGAGCCTCTTGATGCCATACCCACTTCCATGGACCCTTTTTTTTTTCTTCCAGGGGCTAGCTAGTCGCCGGGTTCATCAATCCGTAACACAACGTACCGTTCCCACAGTCTATCGTGAATAAGGTTATAACCAAGTCTCGGTTTGTCTCCCATCTCCATATCTTCTCGCTCTGCCCTTTCCCAGCCAGGCCGCCTTAATTCCCAAATATGATAAATGCTGAGTTTGGTCATTTTCTTCAATTAATTATCTCCACGATCTTAAATTCTCCTGTGTAATGCTCTGGCATTTCGACCTTTTCACAATTTGATCCCTAGCATATTACAAAGATTTCAAGGCAATGACGAACCTGGGGCCGCTCACCACAACCTTTACACCCGTCGGGCCGGATTGTACCTCTACCTTTCTCGGTTATAATCAGAACAATGCGTGGGCTCAGTACGGCGCAGGTGGTAGTTCATCAGTGGCCTGTCTCCCGAGTGGTTTCATACCGTCCTACTCGGCCTTCTACTCGCCTGGAATATGTCCGTCAGGTTATACCAAAGCTTGCTACTCTCAGCCATTTGCGTCAGGACTAGTTAGTAGGCTCGAGACGCGGATCACTTGCTGCCCTACGTAAGTCCTTACCCTTAGCTAGGCATTTGAGTGAACGAGGCATGATCCAACAGCGTACAGATCAAATCAGGATTACTGTCCGTTAATATTCATCATACTTTGCTTACTCTTGTAACTATCCAGTTCGTTTCAATGCAATTATCGTGCTACAAACGACCCTTTCGCATGCGCATCGTATTTCAAAAAATCCCAGACCTTCGAAGTTAGCGTTTTTACATTTTTGACAAACTCGGCCGGATCGACAACTGCACTCGTAGGTGGCACAACAACAGATGTATGGTCCGACAACTATATTCTGGCATACGGGCCAATAGTACACATCGCACCTGGTGACATTATATCAACCGCCACCACGACCGCGAGCTCATCATCATTTTCATCTAGCTCCTACAGCACAACTCCGACCACAGCACCCTCAGATTCAACCAGAAATCAGTCCTCAGGACTTAGTCAAGGTGCTGTGGTAGGTATTGCCGTAGGCGCCGTGTTGGCTGGTGTCTTCATAATTGGAACTATGGCACTGTTCCTCCGTCGACGGCGCCGATTAGGCAAGGCTCGTCTTGCAGCAGCAGTCCAGCAGATAGGCGATGAAGCCAAATCACACCAAGGCAACATATCTTTTCACAATGGCCAGGAACACCAAAATTACCCATACGAGCTTCATGCAAAGTCAGAACAGACGCCGCTGTATGAGCTCAACGCGACGGGAATGTGAAACGCAGAGCTGTATCGATCTAGTAAGCACCACAACGGGTTAGGGTGGGCTCAAATCCTATGCCAGGTAGGACACAGTGATAGATACCCGTTGAGTTGGATAAGCTACTAGAGACGTACCCAGTCGCTAGCGAGGATACGAGATTGGAATGTTGTACTATTTTTCTAGTTTGTGAGCGTCTTGTTAGCGTCATAGCGAATAAATTGTCTTGAGGTACTCTATCAGGACCCTCTAGACACAGGGCTAGACTGCGCAGAGCGCAGTGGCGTATATGGGGTCACACATATACGCGAAGCACCAGAATGAATCTGAACATAGGACCTTGGACGTGACTGAAGAGCTAAGAAGGGGTCGAGTAGGTGGTGGTGGCTACGGCAGGTGTAGTAAGGTGACCTTCAGTTACCTGACTTGAAACTCTAAGTATGACGTAACATACTCTCTTTCTAGCAATCTTCGAAACATAGTTGCGTCCCCAGGTAGTTGTCTGATAGGTAAGCCCATGACAAGTTAATTGTAGGTGAGGAAGATAGTCATTTAAATCTAGCAACAGAAGCAGTAAACACCTAAAAGCGCCCAAACCCAATCGACCTGCTTGGGAATTTAACGACTTCTTGTTATTGTAATTGAATTCCTATTAATAAAAGGCCAAGTACAATCACCTGGAAGGGCAAATTACGCCAATTGGGCGAGGCGGACGACATCACCACGAAACATATAGTAGTATGAGAATCCGCGATGCAGAGGACAACGCCGTCCATCGAACATCCCAATTCTATGAGCTAATTGATCATAGACTATTTGCAGTCGTATATCTGCGGGCAGGAGGTTACCTTCGCCGCTTCCGAGCAGTTGATGGTTCCGTTTTCCTAACACGTGAAGTTGAAACGTGACAGCTACATCGTCACACCTCGGTAATGACAATACGCGTTCAGTTTTTCGTTAAAGCACTGCTTTTACTTGCTCTTATACCAGTATCCGGACCATAAATAGCTAGGTGTTTGGATATCGAAGCTGTGAAGACTAAGAAAATGAATTCAACGTAGAAAGGGAGTTCACAGACTTATTATTCGCGTCCGCGTAAACAAGCCAAGTGTATATACACCTCTTCCCTCGTGCTCCCTCTTTCTAGCTTTTGGGTTACTACCTATAGCGATAACTCTTGGAATGGGGGTTTCGCAACGGTATTTCCTAATGATAGAACCCTGCCAGCAGCGAGCCTTGGATACCTAAATATTCAAGATCCCGCCTTAGACCAATTCGTTTGTATCCTCATATTTCGCCGTGAGCAGCTCCGAAATCTCGAAAAACCCTTTCTCGGTAGCCATTTCGAGCGCAGAAGGCCATGATCCGGTACCCTGAACATTGACGTCGGCCCCAGCCGTAAGCAGTATTCGGACGGCATCTAGGTTTCTGTTGTTAGCAGCTAGTTGAAGTGCAGTAAGGCCACGAGAGCCAGCATCAGCGCCAACATCAGCGCCAGCCGCAAGCAGTCTTTCAACAATATTGGAGCGGCCATATATAATAGCCGCTCCGAGTGCAGTAAAGCCGAAAGGTTCAGCAGGCTTGGCATTGACATCCGCCCCAGCCGTAAGTAGCCTTTCAACCAGGTCCAAGTGGCCGTTTTGCGCAGCCGCTTGGAGCGCGGTACGGCCGCCACAGCTAGCGGCGTAGACATTAACGTCTGCCCCAGCCCGAAGTCGGCTTTCAACAGCAGCTAGATCACCACGAAAAGCTGCATCTTGAAGTGTCCAATAGCCCTCCCAGCTATCGCTGTCAACACCAAGCTGAGTATCGAAGGGAGAGGAGATAGCTCGATCTTCACACAAAACGTCGAGTAGTCCCCGTTCGACTTCCAATCCCTCTTCGAGAATTGGCAGTAATAGCGTAAAGCATAGGCCCTTGGTATGCCATGCAATATGGTCCTCCAACATTTTAGCCATGTCATCGGGATTTACCTCGTTGCCAAGACTTCTAATATTCTCGGGAATCTCCTCGCAAACGGGACAAACGTGCTCATCGCGGGGCGTAGCTTTGCGAGCCTGACCTTCAAGGGCTTTCAACTGGGGGTCCGTCGGCGGTTGTTTCGCCTTAGGATGCGAACCAAGATCCCGCATATGTGATTCCCAATCAGACTTGTTATCGAACTGTTTAATGTCTTGGTGTCCTAGATTGCAAAGCCAAGACACGGAATTTACCTGACGTGGCCAATCCGCACGATGGACGACCTTCATGTGTCGAGCCCAAGTCGACTGATGTTTAAAGGATCGCCAAGGGCATGTGTCAAAGAGACATATGTACGGCCGAAGATGCTCGTCGATGTGGTGCCTGCGATACACGGTGTCAGCAATATGAATACTGGAAATACCACGCAACGGATTGACCATACTCCCAAAACTCAGTTGCTTTACCCCCTCTTAGTTCGCCTGCCCTGAGCTCCCTCCCACAGTAAGGACAAAGAACATAGCTCGGACTTCTTGGAGATTCTTGAAAATCCTTTAGTAGGGTAGGATATCTACTGGGCAGAGACTTTTCCCGCTGTAGGATCCCGTCATCATGAATAGTCGATGTAGACTTGATGTGAGATACGCGCTCGGCAAGCAGGTCAGGTGCCAGTTCCGGGTATCGGGTAACCTCAATACTAGTAGATTGCTTTATTAGCGCGATTCTCTCTCTCATTACCAACCATATACCTCGCAACTACGTAAAGACGTAAGGACATAAGGCTTAGAGACTGTACATACCTATTTGGATATCCGCCCTTTAGAGTTCCATGCGTGTGCCGCCTAGCAAGTTCCCGCCTATCGAGAGTTTTTTTCAACATTAGCCGCCGCTGACCAGTAATTGAATCAGCTAGGTGCTTGGTAAGGCTTTTTCTTGCCTTTGGGAATTGCCAGTTTACGTAAGATAAGGCGGTGTCTCCAAAAGCAACCCCTTCTTCTGTGAGGAAGTCGCATATTAATCCCTCTCTGAATGATCGTCTGGTTAATGGATTCTGCATCTGTTTTGCTAACTCCTCTAACCTCCCGAGTGCATCAACAATGGATTTGAACGAGTTCTTCCGTTCCTGTCCTTTCAGCTGCAAATCCCTCCCTGTACTTTCTACTGTACGAGTGTTAGCGGTTTAAATTACTATAGACTTTTCAGAGGCAAAATAGAATATACGCACGAAGCTTTATATTTCTCTCTACCATTTCGAGGAGTTCAGCCGCCATCTGTCTGACCCCCACATAGTCGGCAAGTCGATCGTCAAGGGACATACCATCCTGACGTTGAGCACCAGTCTTATATACCCAATGGGAGAGGCGGGTCTTTAACCCTTCTACGTCGGCGATTGCCGCATTAGAGAAATCATCCTTTTCTAGTTCGGTAGAGATGCCAGATTCGACTAGACGTTCAAACTCAGCTTCGCATTTTTTTTGTTAGATCATATAAAGTTGCCGAGTCTTTTGGATAGTTTTTACCAGCCATGTTTGCAGAGCTACCGTAGTGGAAGTAAAACTAGAATATAGGTGGAAGTATGGGGGCATACTAGAGCAGTCTAAATAACAGGGGAGGCAAGTCCTAGCTAACGACGTGTCACGTTTTGGCCACTGCTCCCTTGTATGGACGGTTTGGAAGTTTGGACAGGATGTGATCAGTATTTTGGCAGAGCTCTCAAATATCAATTTCGCACTTTAGTCACTAAGGTAATATTGAGAACTGACAGAAATTTAGCGGCGTCCAGCTAAGGAATAGCTAAAGCTGAGCAGGTCGAGAACCCTTAGTACGTGAAGAGACACAGCATACTCCCAATTCGTCACATCTCCTATCTTGACAAGTATTTTAGCCCGTTGAGCCCAAGTAGTTGTGGATGCTACATTTTCTAAATTGTTCAGAACGGCGAGCCCCCCACCTCGTCCCTGAGCATCATCCCGCGCTCCTAGTGACCTCCTTGAGCTAGGTTCCATCGTCGACGGCGTAGCGAGCGCGGATGAACCCCCTATCAACGAACACTGTTGCATTCCCATCTCTGAAAATCAACTCTTCTGCAGTCATCAGAAGGGATTCACTACTACACAGGCTGCATTGAAGCCCGGGGAGTATAGAGTTGTGGTGAATCTTATGTGATTGAGGGTATCGGCGCTAAGCTCTCTCGGATCTACGGAAGAAATTTCAAGGAAGTGTGTATTGTGCGGAGTGTTAACGCTGGATACTTTATGCCCTCTCAGAAATACATGGAGGAGAGTATGGGCAAGAAGGTGGTAAAGGGGTATATTGAGACTATTGAGACAGCCGCCTAGGCGTTATTTGCTATTCACATTCATATCCTCGATAAATTTGCCACACGTCGGTTACATGTTAAGCATTATTAGTGATTCCATGTTTTTGCTCGGTTAGCAGAAGGTCTTGTAATCATGCGATTTATTAACTCGGCATGTCCAAGTACCGGTCGCTAGGTAGTTAGTATAACGAAGCCTCCATATTTAAAAGTTACTAGCAAGGTGCGATAATCCATATAATTGTCGCAATCCTTACAGAAAGTGGAACAATTTCCTCCTCAAATTGCTATCAGACAACGACTATATCATTCTACTAGGTGGCCGGAGTTAATCTATTCTCTACTGGTAAGGCATAACAACCTCAGTACCTCGTACATAACCCTCTAACCCATAATGTAGAATTAATGTCTAGTACGTATTATTAAGAGCTTCATAGCTCGTGTTGTATGTATATATCGATGCCCGAGCTACACTGAGCCAGGATTCCTCAGCTCGTCTCGTATTTCATAAGATCCGATGGACCGTGATTCGTTCGTGAGCACCAAAATGATCCCCCGCCCACCGTAGTGAGCGCCTCGCGCTGATTCAACTATTCTCAAATCTTTAGAGACAAAAACGACCGTGCCCACTATCTCTAATAGTGATAGCATGCGCCTTACTCCTGCCATGCTCTCCCCCTCATAGCCTCCGATATAATAAATAGGAGGCAGGGAATCTACCCAAAACGTACGTTCAATGCGATTGTAATATCGGGAAAGTTATGTCGTATAATGATTCGTGGCGTGCGTTGTCGAACGCTACACATGTTGTACAAAGGCGATACCTGGGCATATCGACGTAGTTTACAAATTTGGTTCTAATCTTGACTGACGGTTTGCTGTAGGGATAGGTGTTAGCAACTACCAAGTAGTATAGAATCGGAATTTAAAGTCAAGGAAGAACCTACCACCAACCAGTCCATTCCATCGTTAATGCCACTTCCAGCGACAGCCGAGCATGCGACAATACTCCAG
>JAPUUL010000020.1:0-41157 GCA_029590625.1 Lasiodiplodia mahajangana | reverse complement strand
GGCGCGAGGTCCCGAAGAGGCTATTGATCGGCGAAGATGCATATAGGATTGTGGGCGGGCATGTAGAATTACACCAGAGTAATTGGAAGGCCTGGGAGGACCTGGCAACAGCGACAAACATCGACGACGCGCAAGGCGTATAGCTGATTGGCCTTATAGTCAAGTCAAGTCATGATCCCTCATTAGATTAATAGATAAAGCCCCTTATTAACATTAGTGCATTTCTGAGAGGATTATATTATAATCATCACACACTTCAAGAATGCGATCTGTTTGGGTCCCAGGAGGGGGCATGCAGGTAGGAGTAACGGCGGTGCCTTTCACAGCAGACGTAACGTAGGATTCATATTTTAAAATCAGCAGACTGTTATTTATTTTTATAATATCTGGCGATGACGAGGCATCGCCGTCAATCGTAACATACACAGGCTGGCATAACCGTGGCGGCACTAGGTACTAGTATCACCCTGTTGTTGTGCCTCCAATACATAACCATACATAGCCATATGGACTCGATGCCAGTTATCTGATTCAATCTACTCTTCTTAAAAAGAAACAATCAGCCTCCAAATCAGGAGATCAACATATCTCTATAGATCAACTATCCTATCTCAAAGCAGCTCAGAATCAGGCAAGACGATCTCCAAGAGACCAACCTGGCTGCGGCAGTCCCAGATCTTTCTTAATCTCAACCCGGCGCGACCGATAAGGTCCCGGAATTCGGCTGGTTTCCGCTCGATACCGTTTATGATGGACATCATAGCAAGATCGCGTTGGTGCGAATACCTCGTATAATAACCCCAATTCGCCGGTAGCGGGGACGGGGCGGGCGGCAGCTCGTTGCAACCCCTCGTCGTATTCATGACTTGATCACTTTTGCACACATAGACGTTAACTTCTCTTTCCCTTACGCTTCTTCACAGGTGGAATAGTTTCCCAGCTTACCATATCATGATTCGACTCCGCGGCCCCATTGATGGCTTAATAGCAGCGAGAATCTTCACGCAGTAGTCGTCGGACCAGTCGTGCAGGATATAGCGAAGCCAATAAATATCAGCATGCCGGACCGGATTCGTGTTGAAAAAGTCGTGTGGAACAAATTGGATGCGGCCGGCCTCCAGAGCCTTTGCATTCTCTCGTGGCCACACTTCCGACTCCGCCTGCTTTATCACCGGAGCGCGGTCTTGTAGAACGAACTTTAAGTCTGGATAGATATGCGACAGCTGAAGGCAAAAGCCGCCTGGGAAGTTCGACCCCTCTGGTTAGCGACAACAGATATCTCATGGTAGATTGACGAAGACAACCCAAATGGACTCACCCATTCCACCGCCTATGTCCACAACTGTAGCGGGGCCAAGTGATCCCCAGGGGAAGTCTAAATTAATCATTAGCACGCAGGGCAATACGTTGAGCAGATACGAGCCTACCGTATAGATGAGCCTGGCCGAAGACTCGGCCACCTCCCACCATCGCAAGGCCAAAGATGCTATGCTCCGGGCGCTTCACTAGCGAACTGGGCTCCAAATCTTTGCATGCCTTCTCCAACTCGGCACCGAACACGCCAGGATATGAAGACGATCTACCATGTGAAGACTTATTGCCTGCTTGCAGGGTATCCACGGTAACTTCCTCTTCTAGCCAGTCCCAGCGCGGCTTCTGGGTGTTAATTCCATCCTGCCAAGCCGTTACATTGACAGCATACGATGAGCCTTTCTGAGGGTCATGTAGATAGCGTGGTAAGTGATCGGAGCTGGTATAGATATCGAGTCCACTGCAAAGGAGATTTTAGCTCCGGCAAGTTTAAAAGACCATCATGATCAAACGTACAAAAGAAGGATGTAAGCACGCAGGGGCTCGTTGTTGACCAATGATAACGATATTCGGTTGTTGGTAAACACATCCTCCTCCTTTTCGGAGAAGAGATGGATCGAGCAAAGACAACGCATAAGACGAGCTGCGAACGTTTTCACGCGGTTAGCATATCCGCCTCCGAATGCCCATGTGGATAGTGTAGTGAAAGGCGCTCCGGTTCAAATTCCCCAAAAACTTTCTCGAAATTTTTTCAAAAATGCGTGGTGCCAACATACATAACTTCCGGGACTCGATGCCGACAGCAGCAGCAAGAGTCTTGATGTCAACGCCTTCATCGCCGCTCTTAGCCAGAATGTCAGGCACACGTTTATCCGCAACTATGTGTAAGGCCCGCGCTTCGAAATATTGCGACGAAACTTCGAGGAGCCGATCCTGCGGCTGGCTAACTAGCTCTGTGAGAAGCCCAGCTGCCGCGAGCAGTGTCCTCTGCGCGTCAAAAAGAGGCTTCGCAGGTAGCGACGATTCATTTTTCTCGACCGGTGAATGCTTCAACTTCACATAATCCTCAATGGACTTCTGTATAAGACTACCTAACTGAAGCAGTCGACGAGAGTCATCATCTATTTGGATGGCCATGATGCGAGGTGTACCGATGCCGTAAATCTGGGGTGTGAAATACAGCTGTGTTGAACAATCAATCGTCGCTATAAAGCAGAGCTAATCACCTGGATAATGCTGCGATTTGTAGCACCTAGTGTCGTAGAGCCATCGAGAGATGGAGAAAGCGTCTGGTAGTGCTTAGTAAACCGATCTTAGAGGAGGGGTGGGCTTCTTTGACCCCGGGACCCGAGTAAACTGTCATAGCTGGGACCTTTCAATGCTTTGGGACCCGCGGATTTGGCTTAGAATGAGATTTGGAGAAAATGCACGACCTAATAATCTACCTCGGTACGCGTGTATCTATGCCAGGCGTTTTCATCAAAGATTGAAATATCCCTAGTTCGTAGTAATTCGGCCGACTACCACCACATACCCGCCTTACTCGATGACTCGGTGACGATGGCGTTCGCGATACCCCCTAGCACATGGGAGAATGGGTTCAAACAGCCGGCAATAGAACCGCATTGGGAATTTGATTACACGCAGGAAGATGGATTTGACGATGATCTCGATGTCTATGTGATGCCGCCGTCAAAGGAGGTGGTGACATCAGATGTGCATAATGACCTTGGAATCAACGTTATCCGAACATGGCCGACAATCTATGATGGGACCAATAACCCGCATGGCCTTCCTAGTTGGTGGGCACCATCTGAGAAGGTTGATGTCTTGATCGTCGGAGGTATGGAATCAGCATGACCCTCGAGGGTGAGACAACATGCTAACGAGAATTTGGCGCAGCGGGACCAAGCGGGCTGGCTGTAGCAGCTAGTCTGGCAAGACAGGGCGTCTCATTCCGCATAATAGGTAGGGCTAACCGATATACTAGTAATCCTGTCAGAGCTAGTGTGTATACTGAGACTTGCATTGCAGATAAATCGGACGGACCGTTGTCGGCGGGTAAGTAAGCGTTCTAAGACACCAGCGACGGTAGTGTTAACGAGCAATACAGGTCGAGCTGACGGCGTTCAACCACGATTCCTTGAGACCATTGCTACGTTGGGTCTTGCGGCGGAAATTTCTGAAGAAGGTCCATTAATCGAACGAACAGCCATATACAAAGACGGGGAGAAGTTGCTCTTCAACCGCTCTCATCAGTCTGACTCGCGCTACCGTGGGTTGCACATAATTACGCAGGGCCAGATCGAGCGAATCTACATCCGCGACTTAGCTCGTCATAAATCGATAGTCGAGCGAGGTACTGTGCTGAGCGAGTACCTGGTCCGAACCGAACCGAACGACCCCCACCCCGTACACGCCACACTTAAGAATGAACTTACGGGCGAAACGCAAACCGTGCAAGCCAAGTTCCTCGTTGGGTCCGATGGCGCAGCGAGTATGATTCGCAAGGGGTTACAGATTCCATTCGACGGAGTCAGTACTGGTATCTATTGGGGTATTATGGATTGTATATACATCACGGACTACCCACATGCTTGGGTGTTTGGGTATGTTCACTCATGCGAGTGAAGTAGAAAGAAACACTAACATGCTTCAACAGGAGCGTTATCAGCTCGAAGCACGGAGGCTGTGTAATCATTCCGAGAGAAGACGGATATATCAGGTACCTATCTATCCTCATCGTATTCAACTAACCTCCTTTGCTGATGGATTTAGGCTGTACACTCAATTAGACCTCTCGATGACGGGGCCCCTGGCGGCGTCGCGGCAAGCAAAAGACCCGTCGTTCAATGAAGCCGGGGGGAAGATAGACGTACATTCCATAACACCTGAAGAGATTCTAGAGCAAGCGAATAAGATATTTTCGCCTTATAAGCTCAAATTTGGAGCTCCTTTAAGCTGGTTCGCAATCTGGAAGAGTAAGCATGATCAGGTGATGTCAAATACTACAAGGCGAAGGCTCATATATTGGCACAGTTTCAGAGAGAGTCGCTCGATCTTATTCGTCTCAAGACAACCGGGTTCATCTAGTTGGAGATGCGGCGTAAGTTTATTTCTCCTCCTCACTCGAAATATTGTGTTGCGGTCGCCCAGATTGCTAATATTCATCCTATCTATAGGCAGTGAGTAGACCCTCGCTCTAGTTTATTCCTCTAGCTAAGACTGCGCCTCGAAGCCCCCCAAAACTCCACTGGATTCTATTCAAAAGAGTATTAGCTAACTTCCAGATCTCAAAAGTGTGCATAGTGTCATGGGAGCCTTTGGCCTCAATGCATCTATCATCGATGGAGCGAACCTCGCGTGGAAACTCGGTCTCGCTGCGAAAGGGAAAGCGAAGACCGATGCCCTGTTGCCCACATATAATAGCGAAAGACGTCAACACGCAGTTAAAATCATCGAGGTATCAGGCACGTACCTACGATTTGTCTGCGGCTCCGATCTCCACGTCCCAAATCTTCGAGACGTCGAGGCGCTGAACAAGCAAATGCCAAACGACGCGAACGGATATGAGATCAACAACACTGAGAATGGGAGCCAGGCCAAGGAGGGAGGTGAGCCTAACGGCCATCTAACGAACGGCCACGTAGAGAATGGTGATGTCCACAAGGATGGTGGCAAACCAGACGAAGCAAATAGGGAAGAGGACCTTGGATTCTTGGCCAATTTTTTTAAGTCCAACGGCCCGTTTCTATTAGGAGTGGACTGCCCCTACGGAAACTCTGTTATCCGCCCTGAGCACGTCGAGTCTACGACGCGACCTCTCAACCTCAAACCGGGAGTTCGCGCTCCCAATCCACGCATCTGTTTTGCAGCCGGGGAGACTGGGTACTTATACGACAAGTTTAAGCTCGGGCGCGGCACACAGTTTCACATTGTCATTTTCGGATCATCTCTCCGTGGGCGGCAGATACAGAACAATCTTCGCTCGTTTGCGGGCATGCTTCGAGCTCCGACGGGCTTCTATCAACGGTTTGGGGGCGCGAATATGTTCAACATCATACTCGTTACGAAGCTGATGCCTTTTGAGCTGGAGAATCTACCGCCAGGCGCCGCAGAAGTTGTGGACTTGCTGCGTGGCGAAGTGGAGGTGCTCTATGATGATAGAGCCCCAGACGAGGATGCCCACACTACCTATGGGGCGAATCATGCAAAGGGAGGTGTCGTCGTGGTTAGGCCTGATTTATGGGTTGGAATGACTGCATTCCCGGACGAAACGGATAAGATAGCGGACTACTTCGCAGGCTTCCTTATTGAATGATGTATTGAGTTTCGTCTACATAATAACGTAATTAGATGTCTGAGCTACTACTGGTAAACGATATAAAGCTCAATCATTCTAGAGTAGACTACTGAGTAAACGTTATGTACAATAAAACTTCTGGTTTCGAGACTTTAAGATGAATCAAAAGAGAGAAAGAAGGTAAGAGAAAGAAATGAGCTGATAGAGGCGGTTACGAGTTACCCCAACTACTGTACAACTGGGTGGTAAATGAGTGATATTGATACCAATGGCGGATCTCACGCTACAGCCGCGCTGTCAGGACCGGCCGTGGAAGTAATGTAGGACTTTGATTGTTACTCAAGAAGCCTTAACCTACCCGGGGGCTAATCCCCAGCTATATACAAGACATAGGATCACACGATAATTCTGCCAGGCGGTGGGTAGGCGGTGTGCTAACACACGCTCCTCTACGAATTGCGATAAGTATTCATATATTCATTGCAAATATATATACTAGTGGCAAATCAACGTAAATAGCTGCCAATAACATCAAATTGAACCTTATCATTTTGAATCACCTTTATTCTCACCATGTGGTAAATGTTGTGGTACTACCTCAATTGACCATCTTATGCATATTTAGAAGTATTAAAAGCCACATGGAGGTCTTTGTGAACGCGTGAAGGCTGGGCTCTAGGCGCGTCATATCAAATCATCAAAACAAGTCATTCATTCACATCATCGAGAAAGAATCAACTTATGCACCAAACTGTTCACCCTTCGTATTGACCAAACTCAATCTATTCCCGCTCTTTCAGGGACATATCATAACCTCCAAAAACCTCCAATCTCAAATACCATACATGCTCACCACCAAAGCCAAAGCCCTCCAAACCCAGTTCATCCAATTCCTTCACTCAGTTTGCCCAGCGCGAGTCTTTAAGGGTTTTCAGTCCATACTCCTTAACCTCCCGCCGGAATTCCTCCATGTCGACCAGGAGGCGGGGTATTCCATAAGGTGATTCATCTTGGGGTCTTGCCTGACGACGACCCTGGTCTGAAGTGCGTGGTGGTTTGTTGTTCCACTGATATCCATTGTTGGACATATTAGGTTGGGGAGCGTTGTTTGGTAATTCAACACCCTGTTGGTAACGAGGCCGTGAAGATTGTGAGCCATTTGTTGGGGGTTGTGGGCTCCTTAGGCCGTGTTGAGCAAGCTCTCTCTTGAATTTGTTGCCCAAAACTTGTCTATCGGCCTGTGGCTGGTCCTTAGGTGCCCATCTTGATTTGCTCAAGCCATTGAACGATCTAGCATTCTGGGGTTTCGGGGTTTCCTTCTCAACCTTTCTCCTGGTCGTAGGAACGGGTAATGTATCTTCCCGAGTTGCCCATCGGGAATTTGCTAATCCCTTGGGTGGTTTGTCGACGTGCTTCTGAGGAATATGCCTTTTCGGTCCGCTCTTAGCCACATAAATCGGTGATGGTTCCTCTTGGGTTGCCCATCTGGAGCTCATCAAGCCTTTGGTACTCTTCTGAGTGGGTTGTTTGATTGCATCATCCTTGAGCTTGGTTTCAGCTCCAGGAATAGATGGTAGGTCCGGGTCATCGGACCAAGTGAAGTTTTTTGTGGTCTCCAAGCCTAGGTTGGCTAGGCGGTGTTTTAAGTCGTCGTCAATATTGTGTTGCTGGGAATCAATAACCTTGGCAACTTGAGCGACGGAGTTGAGACAATTTTGAGCAGCTTTTGTAGTAGCAGTGCTCGAGAGTGAGTGTTCGAATTGAACGGGCTGATATTCAGCATTGGTGTTATTGTTATGTATCTCAGTGCCCTCGGTAGCGCTGCTTCTGACCGTATCACTGGGATACGACACAGCGACAACCGGCTCTTGAGTAGAGGCAAAGAGAATGTCCCGAGAGAGCTTCGCAGCATTCGGGGGGAGCCTTACAATAGGCTTGGTGTGGATATGGCAAGATGATGTAGTGGCAGGCGTGGTGATTGTGGGCATTTCCAGAGTGAGGTCGACGCAGGGCATAGTTGACGGATCTAGCAACGTAGATTAGCTCTGGAACCGAATGCATAGCAGGAAAATATGAAGGGTGACCTACCAATCTCCCAGATAGATCGGCTTTGAGTATCGGCAGAGGACAACAGCATTGTCAGGGCTATTGGCGACGGTTAGCTAACCAAAGGTACGAGGAAATATGAAGAGAAACGGAAGGGAGATGCCTTACTAAGATTCTGAGTAGCCATTTTGTTTCAACAACTTCCAAGATATGTGAAGTTTAACGGAATATACTGCCGCGTGAATAGCCGAGAGAGCGACGGTATGTATGCGCGTGTATATATCTATGTGTGGAAGTGACAGAACGAGAGGTGAGGGCAAAGTGCACCTGTTGATTCTTGATATCTCGAAGCTCAAGATGGAGGTTCAAGTTAGTTGAAGAGGAAAAGAAAGAGAGGGAGAGAGAATTTGCGGGCGAGGCGAATATTTATACCTAGAGAAGAGAGGAGATAATATGGGCCAAGTCAATAGAGTAATATCAATAAACAATACACAATAGAATAACAGAGTAGGTAGCTATTGAAGTCTATAGTGTAATAGCAATAGACAATATGCAATAGAATTGCAGAGTAGGTAGGTATTGAGAGTGTATGTACAACAATAGAGTCAATAGCATAAGTTTGTTTTTTCATTCACAGGCTACGTGGACTCAGACGCATCATGAAATGGCTGGGAGCCAATCCAACTATACAGACGGGTGGTAGGTCAGTGATATCGAAGCCAATAGCAGCCTTCCCGATTAATTGTAATAGCTATCAAGGAAAATAATCACGCTATTTGGTGTTCTAGGCTAATTAAGATTGGAGCTTGACTACCCCTATTTTAAAAACCCGTCGCGCTGCCATCTGTGGACATAGTCTATAATCAACTCTTTCCGGATACCACCCGACCTTATCAAACGATTCGAGACGTTACGGGCGTTCGCTGTGTCCAGCGTGACAGCTCCTCCAGCCAAATCATGAAAATGGACCGCATAGAAACTCTCTAACGAGCGAATTTCCCCGGCCGTCGTCGCGCGCTGTAGCCACTGCTCGAATGGGATCATGAATGGCTGCTCAAGGTGCAGCTCGTGTGCCATGATGGTGAAGATGTCCTTTAGCGGCTGGCGGATGGGGTTCTCGAGATGAAGAAAGCTGTTTATCTTCCCCCTATAAAGTAATATCTCGCTTAATGAGGACGCTGCTCGATCGACCGGTATCCATGATGCCATCTGCACGAGTGAGTTAGTTGGGTGTTATTCTAATCGACTCTAAGTCACATTTAGTATCTAGTCACTCACCCCTTTTAGATCAGGAAATGCTCCTATCTTTTGACTAGCCCGTACCAATGTAGGTATGTGCTCTTCTGTTTTCCATATACCGGATGTTCTCTCCGGCCCGCTGAGTTGGCCTACGCGAACTACGACGGGATCGACCGCTGAGGATAACTTTGCTACGTCATTAAGGTATGTCTCGCACACCCATTTTGCCTCCGCGTACCCCATTGGCATTGATACAAGGGGGTCCTGTATTGCCGACTCGGGCACGATAGACCCAGAGTGGCCGTTACTCCGCTTGCCTCCTTTTTCTCCGTAGTATCTCGCCACGGCAATCGATGACGAGAATAAAAGCCGAATGGGCTCTTTTAACTTCCGCACCATAGTCGACTGCTCTGCTAGCTTGACTAGAGTCTCGAGAAGCTTGGTATGAGGCCTGAAACTGTCTAATGTGCGCTGGAAATCCATAGGCCACGCTAGATGAAAGATATGTGTGATTCGGCCGCTAAGATTGGATAGCTGAGCCTCGCTCGTTTCGTTTTCTCCCGTGATAGACGCGAGCTCGAGAAGCTCGATCTTTGCCCATTCTTTTGGTCCGAGGCGAATTCCGGCTGCTTCCAGAGCACTTTGTTGGCGATCTAGGAGAACCGATTGAGCTTTCTCGCCGTTAGATAGTATTGAATTAGTATCACCCGTTACTGGTGGCTGACCACGAACAAGGCAGATGACCTTGCTAACAGTTTTCGACTGGGTTAATTTAGCAAGAGTGTGTGCGCCTAGATTCCCCGTAGAGCCGGTCATGAGAATGGTGTGTTTAATTGGAGCCGTAGCTATCTGGCGTCCTGAACTTGCCAGAAGCTCGCCCACAAGAGCACTCATCTGCTTAGTTCGATCATCGTCCTTGCCTACCCCTATTTCTCCCTTTTGATTGATCAGCTGCATGCTTTCAGCCGCTAATCTCTTGATTGATGGGTTCCGGTATATAAAATCGGCTGAGATTTGTAGCGTTTCCCCTCCCTTGAGTTTCCTTAGGCCAGATCTAAGAAACCGCGAAAGTTGCACGGTTTGTAGTGAATCCATACCGCCCTCGAAGAAGTCTTGCTCTGGATCCATCTGGTTGCCATCTAGGCGGTTGCTTGTGACAACAGTGAGAAGGTGTCTTATCCCCATCTCCATGTTAGCAGGGTTAAGAGAGAAACCCTCCCCAAAGGACTCGAACTCCATTGCAGTGTACGCATCCCTAATCTCTTCTTCGAAGATCTCGTGCACCTGTTGTCTCATTATGGATCCTTTATCTGATCTTGGTATCGGTTTCTCTTTCGGTTTAATAATAATTGCTTTTTTTGATGTGATACGTGCGTGGTGGTCGACCGATGCATTTATAGCAGATAACAGTTTCCATACTTGATCCTTCGTAGCTTCATCATCATTGTTCTCATGGATTGGGTCTATGATGACAGCGAGTTCGAAGAAACCGCTGCCGACACACACAGCCGTTCGAATCGCAGAATCCGCGTTGAGGGCATCTTCTAAGTTCCGTGGTTGTATCTTCTCTCCTGTTTTCAGAACGATGACGTCGTCGGTTCGGCCGAGAATTCGGACTTCCACATGACTAGAAGCTTCATTGCGCTCTAGCTCGTCTTGGACCTCAAAGGGCTTCCCCCAACCGATCGGATGGCCAACTAGTCTGAAATACTTTGAATCTGGTATTGGGTGGAGTTCAAGACCGAGATCCGATCGCAACCGAAGGAATCTCCAGTTGTAGTCCGATCCTGGGCGAAATATAGGCGCTATAGCACCAATCTCTGTCACGCCGTAGTGATTTAGAAGTTTTATGTTGTGCTTAGCTAGCAAGGCACCGTGTTCCGGTTTTAGAGCACCCCCGCCGACGGCTAGAAACTCAAGCTTGGCTAACAGCCTAAGCGCTTCGTTCCGTTCGTTTTCGTCGGGCTGACACAATATGTCATCAATTATGCTTGGAACCGTCATCAGTGACCGGCAGTTGAAATCTCGAATGAGATCCAGCGTCGACCTCGTAGCTGGTATAATAGAAGGTGGTGGGAAACAGACAGTCATGCCGACGGACAGACTGAGGCATGGTGCTAAAAGACCGAAGCCGTGATACATAGGTAGCGTGGAAAGGTTTACCCAGTCCGGCTCTTCATCATGGGCAAACTGGTGGCAAGCAGCATATCCAAGAAGGTATCTGTGAGTTAGAAATATCGGCTTCGGACTAAAGTACTCGGAGTCAGCTAACGTCCTCAGTGATCTGACGCACGGTTATACTAACAGACCAGTAGTGCCGGATGAATGGAGTATGAGTGCAGTCTGCTGTCCGTTATGTTGAGGCCGAGGCTCATCTTTGGCGGGTTTCCCGTTCTCGTGAGTTCGGCTACTGTGCGTCATGAATGAGGAATATGGCTCGACCTGGACTACATGGGCTAATCTATCGATATATTCCGATAAGGAAGGTCTAGTTCGTTGAGAAACTAGAATTGCCTCGGCATCGGTCTTCTTCAGCAGATGTAGTACACTGGGAGAACTTAGACGGGCAGAAATCAGCAAAACCTGCATATGGTTGTGTCAGTATTTCCAGGGCCAGACTTTGAAAAGCCGAAGCAACTCACTGGTATCTCCATAGATAAAAGTGCCGCGAGATGTATGAATAGTCCAACACTATTTTCTACATATATTGCGACCGGCCTCTGCTGACCAAGCTCCGTATCTTGGTTCGTGGGTACGACAACTTTACGAACCCAGGTAGCACACCCACGAACCATCTCGTCGAGCTGCTCAAACGTAATCTCGGATACCCCATAGCTGTAGTCGTCTTTCCCGGCGTGGCCGGTCGCATTTGGTTCTGCTTGAAGAGCAAAGGTATGATGAGGGTTTTCCAGCGCATTAAACCTGATTAATTCTGGTAGGGACGATATATCGCTTCGCACATCACTCTCGACGACATCACTACCGGATAGAAACGCTGGAGGCCTGGGACTAAAGACGGGCCTCCTGAAACAGGCGCGTTCGAATTTTCCCATGTCTGCGATTGGAGATAGTAGTCCGAATGCTTAATCTGCCACATACAGATACATATAAGTTGGGTATCAAACCCATTGGCGACGAAAGATGTATTATTGACCGCATCTACTTACATTATCAATTCAGCGGAGTACCGCACAGTCAGCTTAGAAAACGGGTCATAATACCGTTAATCTTGTATACGAGACTAACCGCTCCTAGCCGTTTCGAGACTGGAGTGTAGTAATCGGAGTTGTGGTCTGCCGAAGAACGTGGCCCCGGACCCGCGTACACCCCTTTCACACGTCGGCGGCTGAATAACGTGGGTAACGCATGGAATTAGATAAGCCGGCGGCAAATCTCCTATTGTTCCAAACTACTGGATCAGGTACGAGCAAACATAGGGATAGCGAGATAATGATACATGAAAAGGAAGCAAAGCAGCCTCAGGGGCTATATAGACATAGAAGGAGGGTTTACTGGTCTCTGGCTCTTCAATCACCTGCAAGTCCACTCCTTCAACAGTCATCGCCGGGGATACAGCCGAGGTCAACCCTCACTGTTCATACACGACGTTTTACACAGGCCCCCCAGCATTCTCTTGTTTCTAGATCCTTAAATTTGCTTTAGAGGTTCATCATGAAGACTAGAATACCCGGCGACGTCCTTCTCTTCAACGGGCAGGGAACGAAGGAGCACTTCTTTGACCAAGATACAGTTGCTGAATTGAAAAACCACCTCGGGGATGCGGGCTCATCATTCGAACTGTTTTTGCAACAATGTTTAGATGCCTTCTACTCGGAGTGTTCCGATTTGAATGAGAAAGAACGCATGGTTCTGGGCTGTGACCCTTCTAAGTTTTATGAAAACCCCGAGGCTCTCCTTTTTCCACCAGAATCAATTCGATCACACCCCGTTGCCGAGACAATTTCTTTGTACATACGACAGATTTTGGAATTGGTTGTATATGCGGCGCAAAGCAAAGTTCATCCTCGGATTGTTGAAGTAACTGGTGTTTGCACGGGCCTCATTCCTGCAGTTTTGGCCGCATCAACTTTATCATACGAGTCAACAGAATTTCTTGACTCGGCACTCCACGGCTTTCGCCTATTGTTTTGGATCGGCCTCCGATCTGCGTCTGCTTGCCATGATTTGAATGGTGACCTAGCGCCCCATTCTACGTGGGTGCTGAGTACGTTTGGTTGGCCGATAGATGAGTTACAAACAGCACTTACTGACTTCGCTAATGACCAAAACCAGGTAATTTGAACATCATATCACACACTTAAGTATCTGCATCTAACTATTAGATAGGACCTCAAGCGTGCAATCCAGATTTCTGCCATTTTCGACAATGATATTCATTCGTTGAGTGGTCCTGGGCAAATTCTAGCGGACTTCAAGTCTACAAGAATTCCTTCTTCTATCCAATGTCGTTCGGCACATGTCCATGGATTCTACCACGGTAGCTCGCGAATGAATAGCGCGGTAGCACAGGTTTTGAGCGATGTTGAGACCAAAGGGATAAGATTTCCAACCTGGGATGCCCTCCACGCCCCATTGAGATCGCCAACTACCGGAGATCGTATGATCAAAGGGAGTAACAGCCAGTCTCTACTTGAAACAATTCTGTTGAGCATATTTGTGGAGGTTTGCGACTGGAAGAGGTCGCGAGAGAACCTTTATGAAGAAGCTTTCAACTATCTTGAGCACGACCGTAAGGCTAGATATCGACTACTGTGTGTTGGCCCTGGTACGAGATCTCTTCTGCAAGCTGCTCCGGCACACAATCAGATTAGTGTCGTTGGCACTATACCAGAGATTGTTGAAGACGACACCGACGACATGATAGCTATAGTTGGCATGTCAATAAACTACCCAGGGGCCAATTCGACAGAACAACTATGGGACCTGCTCGAGAAGGCAAAATGTACCGCTTCCAAGGTAAGTTCGGACTGAAGCAGAATGGATATTATCGTTGAGGATTAACTAGATTCATTCAGATACCATCCTCGCGCTTCGATACACCAGCGCACCTTAGCGACAGATATGGAAACTTCCTTGAAGATCCATTCCAATTCGACTCCTCTTTTTTCAACATATCTCCTCGAGAGGCAAAGTCCATGGATCCCCAGCACCGTCTTCTCTTACAAGCTGCATTCGAAGCTCTAGAAGACTCGGGATACGCTCCCAATTCAACTCCATCTTTTCAAAAAGAAACCTTTGGGGTTTTTGTCGGCGTTGCGACGAATGACTACGTTGATAACCTGAGGCGAGACATCGACGTGTATTACAGTCCAGGGACTCTCAGGGGCTTTCTAAGCGGGCGGATCTCCTATGCATTCGATTTTTTAGGGCCCTCTATTGTCGTCGACACCGCATGTTCCTCATCTCTTGTTGCCCTTTATCAAGCGTGCCAGGCTCTTCGATCTGGCGAGTGTACTGCAGCATTGGCAGGCGGAGTCAACACCATTACAAGCCCTGATGTGAGCATCTCATAGCTGAAGACCCAATGATGCTGTTACTAATATAGATATAGATGTACAATGGGCTTGCTCGTGCCCACTTCCTGAGTCCAACGGGACAGTGCAAGCCGTTCGATGCCGCCGCTGATGGATACTGCCGGGCTGAAGGCTGTGGTTTAGTAGTTGTCAAAAAGCTATCAGACGCAATCCAAGAAAACGACAATATCTACGGAGTAATTCGTGGAATTGGGGTTAACCAATGCGGGACAGCGAAATCAATAACGCATCCAGATTATAGAACTCAGGCAGCCTTATTTTCGCGACTCCTAAGTTCAAGCCGGACGGACCCCGACACTATTTCCGTAGTCGAGGCACATGGGACGGGAACCCAAGCCGGTGACTTCGCTGAAATCTTGAGCCTGGGTAATACTTTTGGACCTCGGTCCGAGTCAAACCCGTTGCACGTGAGCTCAATCAAGGGAAATATCGGCCATGCTGAGGCGGCATCCGGGATGGCGGGTGTTGCGAAGTTACTAACGATGATGAAAAGGGGCCAAATCCCCCCTCAGGCTTCATTTAAGTCTCTCAACCCTCGGCTTGCTGACCATATTCATAACATGGTTGTCCCGACGCAGTTGACCGAATGGACGAGGTCCAAAAATCACTCCCCACGAAGAGCTATGTTGTGTAACTTTGGCGCAGCAGGGTCAAATTCCGCACTAATACTTGAAGAATACGTGCCGAGAATGAAGGCGACTTTGGGAATTAAGGCACCAACACCAAGTCGATCTTATCATGTCTTAAACCTTTCGGCGAAAAGCGAGAAGGCGCTGCACCTCCTCAAGGAAAGATTTATTTCATACATTGAAGCTCATCCAGATATTAATATCAACGACCTCTGCTACACGACGAATGCGCGACGGCAGGCTCACGACGGTTTCCGTCTGTCAGCTACAGGCGCAAACTCGACTGAACTTATCAATTCGCTGATGAAGTCTACGGTTTGTCAGCCAGAAGCCGTTAAAAAGTCTACTCGGAAGTCGATTTTCGTCTTTTCCGGCCAAGGGCATGCGCGAAGAGGGATGGGTGCAGAGCTGCTTTCTACTGTGCCTGAATTTCGCAACATTGTCGACAAATGCGACAAGATTTTATCCGAGAACGGATTCCCCACTGTGGCCCCTTTTCTTTCGAACTCTCTCGCACCCAATTCAGAAGAACAAGCACAGGATGAGATTGTTGTTGCGCAGTGTGCTTTATTCGTCCTCGAATTCGCACTTGCTCAAGTCTGGATCCAATGGGGGTTATCACCAGACGTTGTCGTAGGACATAGTATTGGAGAGTATGCTGCCATGGCGATCGCCGGGGTGTTGGACATGCAGGACACCTTGCTGCTGATTGCTAGACGTGCCCAGCTCATCGCCATGAAATGTGTACCGGGAATATCTGGGATGGTTACCTGTAAGGCTACAATCGAAAGGATTCAGCCCTTACTAGGAAACAATGACCCGCGTTTTTCGGCACTCAATATTGCTTGCCTGAATAGCCAAGACGATATCGTGGTTTCTGGCCCAATTGAGCCTTTGAATATCTTCATCGAAAATTGCAAGGCCAGTGGAATTAAAGCTAAGCAGCTAGATGTTCCGTATGGGTTTCATTCATCATGTATGGATCCTATACTGGCCGATTTCGAATCTCTTGCCTCCAACGTCAGAGTTAGTGAAGCCGAGGTTATTGTTGGATCAAGTCTTCGAGGGAGACTTCTGAAACCCAATGAGATATTGGAGCCAAATTATTTCGTGCAGCATACTCGGGAGTCCGTAAACTTCTGCCACGTTATTGAGGATATCGAGAAGGCGTTTCCCGACGGCGATTTGGATTTTATCGAGATTGGCCCTTCTCCGTCAACAAAGCCTATGATTCAAAGAATCGTTAAGACGCGACCTTACACATTTCTGCCATCATTAAAGCCTAAGGAAACCCCATGGGAAACCTTATCACAGACCATGAATTCTTTATTCTTACGGGGCCAGCCCGTAAAGTGGAAGCAGGTATACGATGGCTCGTCAGCCAAATTCCTCACATCTCTCCCAAAATATCCTTTGAACACCTCCCGTTACTATGTTCGATTTGAAGAGCAGTTAGTCAAGGAAGCCGATCCCGGCGGCCAGCCCGCAAAACCATCATTCGAGTTTCTTGGCTCTGCAGAGCCTCAGCTTTCAAAGGACTTAATTAATTTCGAAACAAACATAGAGCCCTTGGCACCATACATCAAGGCGCATACAGTTGCCGGTGTTCCCCTTTGTCCAGCGTCTGTTCTAGTAGAGGTTGTTATGGAAGCTCTCAGCATCTCTCAGGGCGTAACAAGCAATAGTGTTCATCTCCTGACGGACATGATATTTGAGTCGCCACTTGTCTATTCGGAAGACGTCGGAAATGAGAAGAGCCTTCAAACCGAACTCGACACGAAGTTCTCAAATAAAATCCAGTTTTCGCTCTCTTCCGACGACCAGCTTCATTGTTCCGGACTGATCGCCCGCAAGTCGCTTGGTGAGGTTGCCGATATCTTTATCCGAAAATCGGCCTCTGTCAAAAGGCAACGGCGCACACTATACCAGGATCCAGAAGCTGCCTTCGACTCATTGTCCTCGAAAACCATCTATCAAGTCATTTTCCCACGAGTAGTAGCTTATGACAAACCATTCCTAACCCTCAAACAACTCTCTGTCAGCGACTCAGGCCTTGAGGCCTACGGAACAATGCAACTAGATAGCACACTCTTACGGAACCGATTCGTCTGCCATCCAGCTTTTATCGACACACTACTTCATGCTCCGGGATTTGTAGCTAATATGTACGTTCCTGCGGATGTAGCTTGCATTTGTACCAGCATTGAGCATGCATACTTGCCTCCTGCACAACAGCTGAAGGAAGGTGAGATGACAATCTATTGCAGCCTGACGGATGTTGGCCACTCTGTCATCGCCGATGCATACATCATCGACTCAGAAGAGCGGGTTGTCGGCTTCATCGAGGGGTCCTGTTTTAAGAAGATCCCCCTGAAATCCTTCAATAACTACCTTTCCCGGACACTCCAAACATCAACCCGGAAGTCAACACTTCAGATTTCAACTCCGATGCTAACTCGGAAGAGTTCTCCGGATATAAAAGACGTCACGCTACCGCCTACTCCCCCTAGCTATATCGAGGGCTTTTCTCCTATGAAGAGTCTTTTCCTCGACACGTGTGGAATCGAGATTGAGCCGGGCATGATGGACTTGACGTTGGGGACACTGGGTGTTGACTCACTTCTATCCATTGAGCTTAGCAATGAGCTAAGGGAGAGATTCGGCTTCCTTATTGATGACAACATCTCAGACCTCACATTCAATCGGCTTCAGGAATCATTTACCGACAATATGCGTACATCAAATGATGTTCCGGAGTCGCCAGTTGCCCCGGCTAGCACGACAATCCCCACTCCCAAAAGTGTAACATTAATATCACCTGCTGAAGATTACGGCTTGCGGAAAACCATACAACGGCAGAGCCATGGACCTCAAAAATGCAATACTTTCCTATTCCATGACGGAAGCGGCCTCTGCAACTTTTATTCCCGCATGTCCGACATGAACCGCAACATAACTGCGATCTTCAGCCCAGATTCGTCAGCTAGGATTGAAAGCCTCGAGGACCTTGCCAGCTTGTATATTAAGCGAACAAAACTTAGTGAAGAGCAAGAAGTCGTTGTTGGTGGTAAGTAAATGGACTTAATACTGACATCATCGCCCCGTACTAACATCGCGTCTTTTTTCTAGGCTGGTCGTTTGGCGGAGTCTTGGCTTTCGAGGCCGCACGTCAACTACAGTCCCTCGGTAGGACGGTCAAAGGATTGATTCTAATCGACTCGCCTTCGCCAGTAAACCACCAAGCGCTACCGCAAGAGATCGTTTCCCATATCATCAACAGCAAAACAGCCAGCAAAACAACATACGTCACCGAGTCGTCAAGGCAAGCCAGAGAGAAAATCGAACAAAAATTTCAGTACCATGCCACGTTACTGGAGAACTATCACCCCAAACCAAAAGCCGATAATTTCCCCTGCGTGATGCTGAAGTGCTCCCTCTCTATGGACACCGAAAAGCTTTGCAATGTGTCGTACCCCTGGGTCAGCGACGACGACTTTAGGGAACGGTCTGTATGGCAATGGGAACAACTAATCGGGAGAACTATCCCGGTGTTAGACGTTGCTTGCAATCACTTCGAAGTATTTGATGCGGACCATGTGAGTTACATATCTTATGGGCGCAGCTATCAAATGGAAGCTAATACCAGCAATAGGTTGGGGATGTTTCCCAGAAAGTAATGCTTGCATGCGAAATGTTGGACACTTTTGACATTCAGGACAATAGTTGAAGTAAGATATGTTTATTGGGTCTGAGACTCTAGCTCCGCGGTCTTTAGTATCCGTCTTCAGGGTCACATATTATTCTCCAGAGTGCATTCAAGCAGTTATGGTCTTATACTATAGATATTTTGTGGCGCATTATTCTTAAGCTGGCATTTTAATTTCTTAGCTTATATCAAATTTCAATGCGAAAGCCTTGGCGCTGTTTCCGCACGGGGACGTCCCAGTGACTAGGCAGAGTAGATATGAGCGACGTAGTGAGGATCGTATAAGCGCGATATGACTAAATTGGTAGCCTTCGGGTCGAAAAGGATGATATTTATATCACCCTCTGATAATCATTATTTCTGGAGTCTGCTGTGATGATCTTTCCCCTCGAATATATGTGTACCGGTGATACTCAATACTACATCTCTGAGACTACTCAACGTGGCGTTCTGTCATGACCACGTGGAATCAGCTCGCACAGAACAGGCATCTTTCTTGCCACACACATGCGCGTGCGTATGAGACATGTTTCATGAAGCGCCACTGTTTCTTTTACTCTTCTACGCCTCAAAGGCAGTAATCGTTGCACGTGGTTGGGCGGTTAGGCGGCTATTTATGGGGTGATAATAACGATCTTTCAGTGCTCGTTGATAGATGTGCTCTTTGACTTCGGCGTCTCCGAGCGTCCCACTCGAAAACTCGGGGTTTCAGTGGGTCCAAGGGCCGCGCGGGTCCGTTGGGTCCCGGACATCGGTGTCGTGTAGGTGTCCGGGCAATTACTAATCTATAACTAGTTGTTGCTCTTAGGCGTATTGACTAGAAAGAAGTGCTGGCGCTTAGTTCCCTCTCCGACTCACGTTCCAAGAGCCACATACAGTCAGTACTGAGCATGTTGACAGCTACCCTCCTGCTCTTGTCCCTGTCCTTCGCTCAGGGCAAGGTCAAAAGCGTAGAGGCCGGGCTAGATATTACGGACTGCCAGCTAAGATGCCCCAAAAGTACGGACTTGAAGAAGGTCATACTCCCCGCCATTACGCAAGTCCAGCATAAGACGGGTGAATGGGAGAACGTGCTCGAGTGCTGGTCTGTGGACACAACGACGACCGACATGCCAGGGGTAGACAACGCCTTCCGAATAGACTGGGAGAAGGGATTCGACGCTGCCTACTCATACATATTCTACGGGCAATCCTTCATGCCACCGCACAAAACGCCAGAACCGAGCTTGGCTATAATGAGTGCCGGCATTGGTACGTACCACGGTCCTTAGGTGAGAGAATTCTACGGAAGCTAACAAATAATCCAGGTGACGTAAGAGTGCCATCCGGTAGATGTTTGCGGGTTGCGCCTGGCGATATCTTCTTCAATGTTGGGGTGAAGGGTCTTCAGACGGCTTGGTGGTCAGAGGGGTCAGTTATCTCGGATCTATATTTCAAAGGCGGCAAGATTCCAAAGCATAAGGTAGTTCCAGAACTTCCAAGCGTCACGGATCAGGGATATGCACAAGGAGATGAGTTATGAAAAGTGTAATTGAGTGTCGAGAGAACACCGAAATTGGGAACAAAGCATGGTATCCCACTGAAACCTAGTAGTAGCTCGATGCAAGTGGGTATTGGCTGGAAGTAACTACTATATCATGCTGAGCATCGTTTCCTATTTCAATACAGATATTCCACCTGAGCCATGAAAACACAAGGTATTTTCGCGGATTGATTAGTGGCATCTTATGGACGTTGTGACATCATATGTCTCAGTCGAGCGATCGCGGTATAATGTTCTAACTCCTTAATCTTATGTCTAACTTAGAACTCGCAATATGGCAATACGCCCTAAAGAGGCATAGAATTGGCCTCAAGTGCTTGAATTCCGTCTATATATGCAACCGCCTAAAGTATCGTGGACACACACACTATATAGGCACCGAATCTTATGGTGAAAGCTATATTGGGTAAAGGAATATTAGCTGCCCCTATTGTGTCTTAGTCTATGCGTTACTAGCACACGCCGGTNCCCCCCGCAACTCTCAAGTCGCGAGACTCGGGTCCGCACCCACTATTCCCGAGCAGAAATAAAGGCCCCTTACTATGAGCTATCTACCTATGTAACCCACTAACGTGGGAACTACACGTAGGAACTACCTAGGGGAATCGGTCATTCACGTCGGAACCATGCAGCCACAGATTCCTCTGTTCCTTTCGGTCCTGTCGAATTGGACGCGATCCTCACCTTTATGCCAGGACCTTCGCATCCCTGTCTCCGTCGAGAAGACGGCGACGGGTGAGTTCGGCGGCGATGTTTACAATGACGAGATCTTGTTCGCCCTGGCGGGGCGGAAAATCCTCGTCTCAAACACATACGAGATGTCGGCGAGGTTGTGCATGCCAGAGAACAGCGAGAGCCCCCATGCGGATACACTCCAGTTGCTCATTCACGGCGCCTCGTTTAATAAGCATATGTGGGACTCGCAGTATAAGCCGGAGAGGTACAGCTGGGTGCAGAGAATGAGCCAGGAAGGCTATCCCACTCTGGCTATCGATCTAATTGGGAGCGGGAACAGCACATTTCCAGACGGATTGTTTGAGGTACAGACGCAGATGTACGTCGAGACAGTCCACCACCTAGTTCAAAAGCTTCGCAACGGTGACGTAGACGGTCATAAATGGGAAAAGATTGTTTTGGTTGGGTTTTCCATCGGCGGCATGATGGGAACATCCCTGGCGCAACAGTACCCCGACGACTTTGACGCTCTCGTGCTCCATGCGATCTCGTGGGATATATCTTGGATCTACCCGGCCTTTCTGTCTGGCCTTCAACTCCCTGCTCAGCAAGTCGACCCGGAGAAATGGGGCCACATTCCGCCGACGTATCAGACCCAATCAACGAGAGATGGCCGACGAGTAGCGTGCTTTGCCGGAACCTACGAAGAAGGGGCTGTGGAGTGGGATTGGTAAGTTGAACAGATGACCCGACCCCCGGCCCGTCACCCCCCAACCAAGTGCATTCCTTTTACATGAATACATTTCTGACATATATATTCAAAGGCAAACTCGTGATTTCGATACTCTAGGAGCCGCCATCACATTTACATTCCATCTCGTGGAAGCCCCACAGTATGACCGTCCAGTCTTCCTAGGCCTCGGTGATCGTATGTGCCACTTTCCTATTAAATAGCGTGGGTTAGCACTAATCTCATAATGCAGAGGACTCAACATTTTGTGGTGGGCAATTTTGCCGTGAGCAGCCGTATGCGGTGTACAAAAAGTTCCCGAAGGCAAGCGCAATTGACATGAAAAGATACGAAAAGACGGGGCATCTTATTCTATATCACCATAGCGGATTACAGTTGATTACCGATACGCTCGACTTTCTCAGCACCCATGGATTCTAAAACTAGCTAGAGATAGACGTTCATGTAGTAGTTATGAATAAGGATTGATTTGAACTTGATAGCTCGAGAACTAGGCTAAAACAGTAGCCCGATACATAGGGAGTAATCATATATATAGTTATTCAATTAAAGGCTTCCGATGATAGTACAAGCATTCATATATCCTTAATCTACCCTCGCACATAATGTATAAGTCCTATTCCCCAAATAAGGGCTCCTGGCAAGGAGGGGGCGCTCTAAGGGGGTTATTTCGCCGTGGCTTCGACGCGTCTTAGTTTTCCTCGTCAACTCGCTTTTTTCACCTACCATGAAGGGATCGACTAGGCCTCAATGGCTCCCCAAGGAAAGAATAAGTGAGAATTAGGAAATGAGTTTAGGCATCTAGCCGAAGTCCCAACCGCAGATGGCCGGCTCGCATATACTTCACGGATGGTTTCCGGTTAGGGGCTCACGCTCTCTATTTAGGACATGTGTTCAACCCACCCCCTTACACGCAAGTAGTCTAGGTGAGTAGATCTCCAGAGCAGGTCGAATTTCTTCCGGATTTGGAACAGAAGAGATCGTACCATACAACCCCTACGCGGCCGCTGCAACGTCGATTCGCCTTAGGTACCATCTTCTATCCATCTGGCCGCTTGGTCAACCTTGTTCTTTTAGAATGCCTCTATGGGCCAGAATCCATCGGATTAAAGGAACCGGCGACCTTGGTGAGTCTTCATGTGACCCGAACGGGTCTTCTAGGCCTTGTCCCTTTTCGTACACACTAAGCCCCTTCTTTGGCTTAACACTGTAATGATACTAATCGAATGGCGGCTGTTAAAGCAAAATGAAGATATAGTCTGGATTTCTACTAAGGAGCAGACAGAGAAGCATGGAATTCCCCTTCACAAACTAGCAAACTGTTAGTTGCACCAAGAAAGTCTGTTATACCGAGCCTGTCCCAATAGTGGCTGGCGGTCACTCCTTTGGACTGCCTAATCCGTCTTGTTAGTCACCTTGGTAGAAGAAAGACCCCATGACCTGTATATCGCCCAGCCGCCCCAAACCTCGATTCAGCTCGGCGCATCATTTCCCTATTATCTTGGGGCCGTCCCGAGTGCCGGAGCCCTAGACTGTATAAGAGCCGCGATCCTGTCAGATCTTCGAGAGATAGTTGGTGCTCGATTCAAAATGCGACGCGCTCTTTCAAGTAGCCTGTCGGACCGTCTTGTGCGGCGAGTTTGGCTGTCTCCAGTTGGATTGTCTTCAGCTGGGTTGTCTTCAATTGGGTTGCCTTGGGAGGTTNGGCGCCCAGGTAAAAACGAGGGAGGTTTAGATGGCTCGCCCTCTTCTTCTTGAACAAGCCTTAACAACAAACTTCGGCTTAGCTTGGGTCGGGCCGCTATAGGGGTTGTATCTCCACGCCCTTTCGGGACAACTGTAAATAGCTCCTTGAGCCCAGAATCGAGGCGAGAGCATAAGAACTCTGCGCTGATGGCACACCTCGGATTGTGCGAAGATGGAATTTCGGCTTCAACGTGTTCCGGAATGAAAGCTTGTAGTGAAAGGCATAAAGCCATATTGCCGATTGGCTTCCCATCTGGGCCTCGAAACTCCTGGTCTATGCTTTAGCGATGTTATAAAAGCTGGAGGATGGAGACTATTTACGTACGTAACTAGTGAAGGCAGCTTTCGCTTTCGTTTTGCGGGTAACTTCATCCCACTGGGAGTACCACACAGAGATCTTCGCGGTAGCCTCATGTTCCAAGGTTTCCGCGGCCATCTCACGGATTCTTCTTAGCCCGATAGCCTTATCTTCTCCAGCAGAGACTTTCCCCACCCTATCCATTGCTATCTTATAGCACTTATATAGTTCATGAAGGTCAATCCCCACCACAGTCCGCACAAGGCCATTGGACTTTGTGATATATCCCTGGCACTTCTGTCTCAACTCCCAACTTTGTTGTGTCCAACCAACTTCTAGAACAAGGCTTGCGGGATGGGGGTCCCCTCCGGTTTCTAACTGAAACGAGCCATCGGGAACGTTTGTATCGCTCTCGCTTTTGTTTGTGTATCGTATGTTTTTGTCAGAAACATACTGAATGTACCCAGCTACTAAAATTGTGTCCTCATCCGAACAGTTCTTATTTGGCCCAGCACATTCTCTAGTCCCACACCTAGACATCCCATGTCGAACCAATGTAGACCATTCCATGATAGCCGCACTTATCGCTCCTGCCAAGTTCGCGTGGACAGGGCCCGGCATGCGAATAGCGAACTGCTTTCCTTTCTTTCGATTTGTGTATTCGTATCTAGAAACCTTCTGTCAGCCCGAGAGGTGTGGTATGTTTCTCCCTCCGTGTTAAGAACGCACTTTAATTCGAAGTGAAAGTATCCATAGAGGTCGCTATCCTCTTCTATTTCACGAAGTAAATCCCTGTAGTCATCCAAATCCAAGTCCGCCGTAACGACGTCTTCTTGGATGTCGATTCCGCCAGTGAGCTGGTCTAGGGGCTGGGTATAACGGAAAGCGTTGATCAACGCTTTAACGCAAGCCACCCGTTGTGGTCTCTCTCTCCGTCGTTTCTCCCACGCCTCTCGCTTCGCCTTCTTAGTCTTCTGGCGGGGTGCCACGTTGTTGCTACTTGGCGGAGGTGCGGATGAGCCCTCCTCAGAATTCGGAGTGTTGGCTTCTACGTGATTATCGAAAATATCCGGACCCAGGTGGGCGAAGAGAAATTCTGGGGAGGATAAGTGACCAACTTGTTCCGATAGGGATCGTGGGCTGGACTGAACCGCCTTGCTCCGTTCGATATGAGAGCTCGGACTTGAGGGAGGTGTCGCAGGCAAAACGGATTGTGAGGAGCCTGCTGCTGCGGTCCCACGGGCTGACTGATCGGGAATAGGGCTCCCTGGCGGTGTGATGTTATACGATGAGTGCTTAGCAGTATCAAGAGATTTATAGCTGACGTCCGAAAGAATCTCTCGATGGCTCTGCTGAGACATCGCGAATGGAAAGCGAACGGCGCTGGAAGACCCAAAGTCCAAGAGGGGTTGCTACATGGAATCCTACGGTAGGTTTTGAATTGAAATGGAGGGTCGCACCGATTTATCTGTCCGTCCCTGAGTGGCGGATAATTCTGTCGTACAGACAAATCAGCGAGAGCGAGAATATCGTTGTGGTGTCATAGAACATGCAGGCAGGAGTTCCCGATCACTTGCACGAGCAGAAGGGGGGAGAAAAATAGGTAGAAAGCGGCTATGTATCTTAGGTAGTCAAAATACAGGAGCTTGTCTCTTATGGAATTGGCTGAAGTGATGGGGCTGGAAATGACTTGTAATTCACCTCAGATTGATCTTACATACCATAACAAAGTGCTTGAACCCCCTTCCCCCCCCCCATCTCCCTTCTCTTGCGCGGGAAACGATATACCCACCCCTAGAGTAATGAATGGGNCCCCCCAAAGCCGCAGTCTGGTCGCAGGTCGGAGACATAAATTGGAAGCAGGCTATAGGTATGCCGAGCTGCGGTGTGCGGGGTTGATGCCATCTATCACTCGGCTACCTATATCGTAAAGATTAGAGGCTCATGGGTACCCTGTACCTAAATATTATTAAATGCTAGTCAGAGAGGACGCGCACCCTTTCGTTAATAAAAATCTCCACCTCTCGCTTCGGAGGTTACTTAGACGTTTTACCTCCGCTTTTGCAACAACTTATTTGGATGACAATCGAGGGTAGATTATATGCCCTTTCGTTGCAACAGCACCCTCGCTACGGAGCACTCTGATGCGCACATGCTTCAAGCCATTCGGCACAGCACAAGCTTGCTAAGCTGTGCGCCGGGCCCTAATGTGTCTTTTATTACAGTAAGCTTCCGCTAGGAAGTGTTAATTTTCTCCTCTACAAACAGCTACCGGGACAAGAGGTTTTTTTAGCACCAGGGGCGCCCACATCCCCCACCACTGAAAACACAAGTAAGGAAATTTGGGCGAGGCAAGGGCTGTTTCTTGGCTTGGTTGTGCTGCGCTGCTGTGGTACCTACTGCGCGTCATGGCTCTCTTGGTAGAAGCCACCCCTGAGCGCAAGGTCATATCTGTTTAGATTTATCAACATCTTTTTTATTGACGGAGCCAAGGTTTCTACGTCCTCTCCTCGCCTTATTACTTTAAAGTGAGACCATAAGATACTCAACAGCAAATTCGCCAACGTTGGTACCTAATCTGCGGCCCACCACCAAACTTTAGCCTCGTCGTGAGTCGAAAAGTGCAGCAATCTGCTTGACCTGTGATGCATGGCACAGTTCGTTGAGCTCGGCTGAGCGGCGTCATGCAATTACTCGTTGATAGCTAGGTAGTTAGGGTGCGGTCTCCTTTGGCCTTCTTGTTGCTTTCTATGCTTATGAAAACCTCATCCCTGGGCTGATGTGTTACTTGTCATATATGATGAAACAGGAGATCAATGCAGAAGTAAGGAGAGAGAAACCCAGTTTACTCTATTAGCTTGCATAAGCCAGGCTAAGGCCCGTGCAGCACTTTTATATCAACATAAACAACCCAAAAACCCGAATGCCAGGCAATGTTTATTTACAATCTCCAAGAAAGGAAGAACCGCGTCAGCATTGCTGTATCCTTCTCTGTGAAATATAATGTCTGTGCGATGCTTAACGCCTCTGTAAATAGCACTAATCACGTATCCCAGGCCGTTCTATTAAGACTTTTCTCTCTAGACTTCACTTTGAATACTGTGTTTCACGTCTCTCATGCCTTTATTATCTTATGCATACTATACTCGACATCTTTCCCCCCCTCACCATCTTCCCAGTCCAGCACTATACTCTTATCCAGTCTCGACACACAAAGCCCTCATCATATCGTCGTGATATTTTACCGCCCATATCCTGCTCAAGCGCTTTCGTGTCTAGTCCTCTTGTGCCAATCCCACAATCATGGAAAACTCTTTTGATATCGTTGTAGCGGAGGAGACTGAAGGAACCAATTCGACAGGCCACAACAACGATACGTTCTCGTACGAGAGACTCGTAGTCCTACATAAAACGGGATCTTCGAACAAAAATGGAAATAGTGATATGCCGTCAATCGAGTAAGCATTCAGAGATTTGGTTATTGCCTAGCCGCCATGAAAATGACAGTCCAAGAGAGTTCTAACATCGAATATCGTGGATAGTGTGGTACATGTCGCCGTCCAATACCCAGGGGCCGAGAGTGACGGAATCTCCGGTCTCTCCGGTCTGCTGAGCTACGTAGATGCCCAAGAGAAGAGAGACCTTTTGTTCCAGAGCCGTCTTCCAGGGTTCCTAGCAGGTGGTCTTATAGAGGAATTCGTACGGGAAGAAGCGACGTCTCTTCTTCGCCACCTAGCGGGTGATAGGCTGCGAGAGGCCTCGGTAAGTTCTTTGTACTGTTACAAAAGCCCCTGACTGACACTATGTGTAGAATACGAAGAAGGCTATAGTTTTCATAGCCTACGACCTTGGTGCTCTAGTGGTCAAGCAGGCGCTCGCTATCGCCGCACGCTTCCAGAATGAATATTCAAGTATCTTCCGGGAAACATCTAGCGTGGTACGTTTGGTTTAGTTATTGATTTCGGAATATTCAAGATTTTAACGGCTACTTCAGATATTTTACGGATGTCTACACAGGGCTTTGGACACGTCGGATATGTCGTCGAAGCTCTCGGCACTTTTGCCGGCCAAATTAGATAGTCGCTTACAGCTTCTATTCACGAAAGGCAAAAAGCATCTTGCAAATACAATAGTCAAGACGAATGAATCGTTCATCAATTGTAAGATTGCCCGGCGCGCCCGCATCATTCATTTGTGCGCGGGGCAAGACCGAACAGGCATGATATACCCTGTAAGATCCCCTTTAGCACCCACGGGTGTCAACTTAATAGCCATTTACTAACGTAGCTCAAAATTCAAAGCCTCTGGATATTTTTACCGCGACAATGGGCCTAGATTCGGAGATAGTCATTCAGGAAAAGAGCACGGGCGATTTAGAAAAACGGTTCCCTGGCCTAATCAACATAGTTGGTGCCAAGATAGAGAGTATGGACTTAATGCTCTAGTATATTTCTTACATGCTGACCGTTATCGTCCCTTCAGATCCTCTTCCTCATCCTCAATGGCTACCAATCGAACAAGCGCTTCTTGCTCTCGCAGCTCCACCGCGAGCATCACACCACGACCCCAGGGAAGCTGCTGGCCTTCGGCCGTTGTTTGACAGACAGGAGTACATAGATTGGGACAACTTTCACGGAGGCCAGGCCTTGTTCATACAAGGCGATTCCTACCAGCTTACCCATAGCGTAGCAGACGAGATCATCCGTAATGGCTGTTAAATATAGTAGAGATAATAGTATAGAGGGCATATTGTAGTAGTATTTAAAGTAAGTTNAAAAATTAATCTTTAATATAAAATAACAGGATATTTAGTAGTTTATATATATAAAAAGTATAAAGCGTTTTATATATACTATATTTAATATTCCTATTTACTTTAAACTATTTAGTAAAAAACTCCTATTACTTTTTTATATAAAAATATATATAAAAAAACGTTTAACTTATTATTTATAAGTTATTAGTTATATAAAAATAAATAAACAAATTATAAAAAAACAAAAGTATAGTTATAATATACTTATAAGCTTATATATATATTATATTAAAATGTTTAATGTTATATAATAAATTTAGCTAACGTATTAAATTTATTATTAAAGTAAATAAATAATAATAGTTTATAAAAGTAATATTTAAAGTATTATTAATGCTTTAATATTATTACTTATAATGATTATTATTATTTATATGTATATTAGATTTTTAGCGTAGTTAAAGTTTACAATAAAAATTTTTAAATAGCCTTACTATTATAACGCAGTTTAAAGGGTACTACGTTTTAAGTCCTTAACCCGGGTAGTAACATAGGTATTTAAAGCAACTAAGTATTTAATTGAATGCCTCCTCGGCTCCGCTACATAAGAAGTGGAATAACGGAGCTTTTTGCAGGTGTAAGATATACTAATAAAACAATTATCCGAGCCAAATGTTGTTGTTTTATTGGCTTATCCTGCATTTATTTAGTTATGCTAGAACCCCCGTTATTCCACTTCTTATGTAGCGGAGCCAAGGAAGCATTCAATTAGATACCTCTAGCAGTGCTGAGTGCTCCATAGCGTATTATGCCGCAATAGGCCCTTTTCTTAAGAAGGCACTTATGTGGCCTAGCGAGCGAAAGCAGAGCTCGTCATGATTGTAGCGGGATACAAAAAGATAATCTCTAGTGCCGCTGTTAGCGCAAACCGTAAGTACTCCTTACTACCTTCTTACACCCGACTCCTCTTTCAATTTATTTTCCCCCTTTTAGTTTAGTTTCTTAGCCTGTTGCTTGTGTGAGGGCAATCAGTGACCACGCTAAGGCAATAGAACCTAAGGAGCTATAACATATGTTGAAAAGGGGATAGATCACTATGGAGATGACAGCCACAGCAAAGCCTACGGCAGAAGAAAGCCAAAATATAGCTCGTGAGCCATCAACGCTGCTATGCTTCAAGAGAGGTACGGCGGCCGCTAGGCTGCCGAGTAGACATTGCGTTGCTTTGGCAAAGAGACTAGAAGTCGGCGTCGTCAAAGCCGCCTTTTTTTTTTCTGTCCACGATATGGCGAAACTTTTGGCGAAAAATGTCGTCAAAATAATAAGGAACAAGAATACTAGGCCGACAAGAGTTGAGGTCTGTTAGTATCCCGTTAGCTAATATACTTCAACTTAGGTAACGAGACTTTTAGGACATAGCTCTTAACAAGTAGATCTTACCTCGCTAGACCTGCTGCCGCTGCTCCCCTTAGGAACTAGCCCGCCAGAAGCTGTTCTATTCAGTCGTTCATTTGTTGTATCGTCATCTAGATCTTCTAGGCTGATGGTGGTTCCCAATAGCACTCTATCGAGAAGTTCCAACCGTTGCTCAACGCCTTCGATGACCACCCGAACCTCTTCTTGCTCTTCCAAGCTTGAATCTGAGGCCGCCTGATTGATTTTTCTAATTTTCCTCCTACAGATGGTCGTAATATGGCTCAGCACATAGAGTATCTCATTTGCGCCCACGTGATTAAGGTTACTTTGTCGCCAATCCATGAATGAATTGATCATGAACTTCCAGTACGGTATTTCTAATGCGTCTTGCAGGTACCCTATCCTATCCTCATCATTTCGGATTAGGGGGCAGGCTCGGAGCCGGCTCGAAGCACGTCATAAGACTGCCCAATATGCACCTTCTTCCATAGGCCTAGCCGGTCAAGTCCCCTTATTCGATCTGGCCCCGTCACTGCCGCTCGTGTATGTCTTGTTTGTCCACGAAAGTCCATGAGGCATCGCGGATCAGCTCTGCAGCTGCAGCTCGCTGCTGTGGATCAACGATCAGCATCTTCCGGAGGTATTTTCCCAACCTTTCGAGATCCCTTCTAGTAAACTGTAGTGTCTCGCTCGGGTAGCCGTTGACGTAGGCCCTCTGTATTTCCTCTTCGAGCGGGAGAAAATCATCGGTCGAGTCCTCTTTGATAAGGTTAATACAATGCGCATCTTACACCNACAGGGGGGACAGACCATCGGGTTCTTGATCAAGCACCCCATCCGCAAGTGCCTCGTGAACCCATTCTGCGGGTACACCGCCGAGAACCTGCCGGTACTGTGGTATAAGTTCCCGGTTGTCGAACGCAGCCTCAAAAGGCGTACGTCCGACAGCGAGCTCGTACATCTGTAACGAGATCAGCAACCTGAAAGTGGTAGCCGCTACAATTCTCCGTACCGTGCATCCAAGGTTCCAGATGTCGACCGCCTGTGTAAGGGGACGCTTGAAGACCAACTCCGGGGGATGTAGGGAGAGAGGTGTGTATATCGTCCTGGGTGGGCTCGAAGCAAAGAAGGCTGTGACAAGTGCCGTCGTCAGTGCCCTGAAACGAGCCATAGTTAGTTGCGAGATACTCACCCGAGCCGAAATCCACGAGCTGGACGTCGCCACTGTCGAGGTCTAACGCCGCGATGTCGTACTCTAGTGGCTCTACGAGATACTTAGGTACCCCTTCCTCAAGGGGAGACCCGTCTTTCTTGGACACGTTTCCTATCTGGGGAGAGTCGGAAGCACTCCACGCCCCAGCTCCGGCCGACGGCGGCAGGCGCAAGAGAATGTTGCCCATGTGGATATCTAGGGCGGATTAGGTCAGACAGCAACATCTACTCTTCGCAGTGCGCTATCCTTACCTCCATGAGCTACGCCACGGCTGTGGAGATAGGCCACGGCTTTGGCAACGTGGCCTGAGACGCGACGGGCAAGATCGGCCTTGAGACGGTAGTTTTGCGATTTCTCTGCAACCCAAGACACCCTAGGCCCCAGTAGCTCTAGTACCACACAGAGATGCCGTCCATTTGGGCCCTCATGAAAGAATGAGTCGAGAAGCTGCGTAACATTGCTGCGACCTGGATGGGAATGGAGGTCATTCGCCTGGAGGTGCTGCAGGATCTCCAGTTCGTGATTCTGTGTTCCTGACCCGCTGGCCACGACAATCTTGATGGATACGTCACGCTGAGTGCTAGAGTTGAGAATGAGAAAGGGCATTGACCAAGTTGAGATGAGAGCTCACACGTGGTCCTTTGCTAGCCAGACGGTCGAGAAGGAGCCGAAGCCAAGCTTGTTCAGAATCTCGTATCGTCCATCTTCGAGACGATCGTGAAGATGAACAGGATGATACCCCCCGGCACAGTATTGCCTGAAGTCCTCCGCTGGTACGCCTAGTTTGTACTGGCTCGGATCGAGCATTGCGAGGGGCGGAGAACGGCAATGGTGGCAGGCGCGGCAGTGGTGGAATGGGCGTTGATTGCAACGGAATAGAGTCCTAGGAAACGATAGCAATCCCCGCATTCCTTGACATACGTGTGGTGCCGATAGGAATTGTGACGAAAGCAAAGAGAGGCCGAAAAGGGTGGCTCAACTCTAACTGCTAAGAGCGTAGAAGGTAGCTGGATGAGGAGGAGAGAGGGAAGCTCTACCTGTGGAACCAACCATATTGAGTGGGGTTTTAATTTATAACCCTACGTTTTCTGTAACTTCTTACAAAATATTAAAAAGAAATAGTTTTGTAAAACTAATGCTACGTTAGCATCTTGCACTAGTTTTAGAGTGGGTATTACTAGCGTAGCCGAAGGTTTTTTAGCACTTTATATAATAGTTTAACGTTTTAACTCTTTATTAATGTTATATTAAAACATAATTTTTAAGTTAAGCTTATTTGCTTTTTTNAATATGCTAAAATATAATTTTTAAGTTAAGCTTATTTATTTTTTTAAAAATATAATTATTATTAATAAAAAANGCTATTAAAGTATATATATTAAACTAATTATAATATAAAGTATTAAAGTGGTTAAAGTTTATTAAAATAATTTTATTATAATAGTTTAATTTTTATTAAAACATTATATACTTTGCTTTTTTTTTACATTTAATTATATATAWANTAATAANAGTNTAATAAAGSTTTTAGCTTATTTATAGTTATTTAATAATTTATATTTTATATAACGCAATATAATTAAATGTTTATTATTAATTAATTAACCTAGTAAGCTTTGTTATTAATGCTTTATATTCTTATATTTATTAAAAATATTTTGCTTTTAAAACTAACCTTTAAATTAAAACCTTAAGCCAAGCTTTTTATTAAGCCGCAATTAGTTATTAATAATACTTTTAACGCCTTTTTTTTTCTTTTATTAAGTTTATAAATCTTAATTTTATTTATATATATAATAGTAATTAAAACACTAAAAATAGCTTTTTTTTTTTGGCTTAGATCACTAGGTCTACGTGACGTGGTTAGAAACAATCTTGCCTTAGATAGTTTTGCCTTTGGATCTAATCTCCCGTTAGCTATAATCTATGACAACATAGAAATGACTACAGATAGCTAAGTCCCGACTTGATAACCTATCCCCGCAATAGTCTCGCGGTGCGGTACCATAGTCTTGGTTCGCGAGGGAAACAGTTTGCCAAGATGTACCACTCCGCAAACTTTATCTTTACTTTAAGGGAGGTTGGCATAGTCACGTGGAAGGACATGGCCTTGAGGAGAATCACATAGTAATACACAGCTCCGCAAGGGCATTATTCCTAACTTTATTTTAAAAATAGCACATTATCAATAAACTTAATAGCCGTACACAAGGATATTTTTTTAATTATTACCATGTGTTGTAGCATAAAACCCTCGAGAATTAAGAATAATGCGTGCGTGGAAAAGCCTTAAGTGATCTAATATCATAAAGGTCAGAACATGGGGCGTTTTAGTTAACATGTGGAATTTGTCTATGGGTATAAATTCCCTGGCTATCGTTTAGGATAGCAGCAGTTATGAATACTTCATATTTATTAGTTAGATGGGCTAAAAGAACTTATACCTCTCTTGGGAAAAATTATTCAAGAACTTTGCTGTTTAGATTCCCTTGTGGAACTATAGATAGGTTATTGTCAGGGTACAGTATATAAATAAGGGCGCAGACGGCCAGGTTCGCCCAAACTGATAACGGTCCATCCTTTGATAGTGTTGTGGTTTAGAGCTGCACTTCTGTTCCGTGACAGTTATACTATGGAAAATTCTATGAGAAACCGGCTATGCAACCTAAGGACAAGAAAAGCAAGGGCTAAAAGAATTACATCTAATACTTATAGTCCTGACATGGGAACAACACGCAAAATAGCATGGGATAAGCTGGCACCTGTTCCTCTCCGGCTTGAGGCAGTGGTGCAAATTATGGTATAATTCTGCTCTAAGACAGGTGCGTAAGAACTGAGGGCAATATGCAAGAGAGGAGATAGTAAACCACTGCACATGATATTTACTCTTCAGCCTTTCGTTTTTAACATATTCGAAATCAATAGTTCAATGGACATCTACATTTTTATAAATGTGCACATAAGACTGAGACATCAGTAACACCACATTACTTCTCGGTAACGTGGCTAATAAAACCGACCGGTTTCACGTATCTCTAAAACTTACGGTACCATTGGGTTTAAAGCTACCTAGAGAACACGCATCCTTCAAGGTAGGTGCTTGCTAGACCATGGCGTTCTTTTAACCATATACATCGATCAAGCTTGGGAAGAAGACACGCGTATATCCCTCGAATTATAGAATGGGAAGGCTTGAGAAGTAAGGATAGGTAGAGACGGAGGGGTGTTTGACGTTTTGAAAGACGTAACGTCCGGTGGGGACGAGCGCGGTGACACCTACGCACTGCTTGACTCCTCACCGGGGCTGCTCCCGCGCGTTAGTGCGATAAAATAACCTCTCGGCTCCGGAGGGACGGACAAGCGGTGTAGTGTATAGCAGTGCTTTTTTTATTTTGAATTTCGCAAGGGATGAATCATGTTGTGTTGAGTCATGTCGATAGTTCCGTCTCGAATAACCTTTCCCTCACTGACATGGCCGTAGACAGAGGCGCTATTTCGGGCATTTTGCTCGGAATCTCGAGATATCCCCCCCCTAGGACGTAAATTACATGGTGGGACTACAAAGTGCACTTCCAATGCAATCAATGTAAGACGTGGCTCCAGCGAAACCTTCCCGTCACGAGACGTTCGCCTCACGATTCCTAGACCGTAGGCTATCCTGGTATCTGCCAACTAATCGGCGCCATCGCCGAGGCGAGGTCGTATTGAGTGTCGATACTCTGACTGTAGTGCCTCGCATGGCAAAGATAGTCATGTGATCTGACCTCATGATAGTGTAGGTAGTTATTATGTTGTAATTAATTCTAACGTTTTGGTAGCGTAAATACTAGACGTGAGGGAGAGTGAGAGAGAGCTTTTAGTTGACGGTGTCTGACGTGAGTGTGTGGAGCTTGGAGGGGGCGTATCTCGTCCTATTATATCATTATATCATTGTATCGTTGCTGTCACACAGGTGACCCAGTAACTGTAGGTCTCTATCTATGTCACCTGGTACGGGATACTGATGCTCAGCTCGAGTTGGAGATGCCGTTCGTTACCTGCAATAAGCCCTTGATGCCTGATGACCGGAATGACTGAAGTAATGGAATTGCACAACAGGCAGGTGGTGAAGGATGATGCGAGCGGGATTGACTGATCTGCTTATTCGCTCCTTTCGTTGAAGGCCTTGTACAATGAACGGGTATACAATGGCCATTGGTCTCCCGTTCCTAACAATTCCGAGTCTCTGTGCTCGGTGGCAGGGGTTAAAATGGCGAACGAGTATTTCTGCTGCAATGAAGTCTACATAAAGCTAGAGCCTGTATTCCTAGAGCCGGTCGGTCTACAAAGCAGAGGGGATATGAATCTCAATCTAATGCGATTTTGTAGGAGCTACTGTAGGTAATGCATTGGAGTCGCTTCCCGAGCTTATCATTGGCGGCGAGGACTGCAGTAGCAGAGATATGATTGATTGGGTGTCTGGAGACTCGACGTGAAGCAGATGAATATTGCCAACGGAACGTATGATTCTTGTTCGGCTTTACATAAAGGCAACCAGTCATGTCAGAGGAGGGGTAGAGTAAATAAATGTAATGGTATCTATCATGAATCTTGTCAGTTAGTTTCGATATCCAATCAGGTCGAGGAAAGGCACAAAAAGAGGGTAGATCCCGACCAGGACCCAACCAAAGATCGTCGATCATGGCCTGCAGGGAGTTTAGAGATGTATATTGACTGCCAATGATTGGTTACAGACCTCAGTCTGGATCGAACCGGGATATATCGCTGTGGGCAAGAGGCATGTGAAGGTGCGAGTTCGTGTGAACGGCCTGTGCATTGTTGTGAGTGGCAGGGAAGTTATGTAAGAGGACTTGTTGAGAGGACTTGAACCGAACCACGGGTCGTGCTCCGTCTGGTTGCGGTTACATACCGACATGGTCTACCGATCGCCCTAAAATAACCCCCGGCAGAGCCGCCTCCAGAACCCTGAAGGCTTATTCTCTACAGGCCGCATGTTACCAGGTAGCTATCTAACCTGCTGCATAAGTGCGCCATCAAATCTATTAATCTGGTACCTACTGCGAATAGCATCAAGGTATTCTGATCCAATGGCGAAGAAGGGCAAGCTGGGTAACTAGGATATATCGATAGGAGTTGATGCTTCTGTGCGCTGTTGAATCCCACTCCTTTAAGTTACTTAAGTAACTATAGTAAGTAGAAACGAACGCTCCCTTTCTCGCTTTCCCTGCCTTCTCCCGGAACTAACTATGAGGGGAAACTATGCGTATCTAGGCTAGGGGAAGGAGGCGTTCCATTGCTCAGCCTCATTTAGAACTTGAGCCTAATGCTTAGATGTCCAGGTAAATATCCCTGCAGAATCAAGATACGAGGGGCATGTTACGCCTAGTGACTAGTTGGATCGACTACTGCCCATGGCGATAGGGGGAGGCGAGACGACGTCGTAATGTTAATAAAGGTCGAAGGTTGTCCAAGAGATCTGTTGAAATTACTAAGCGATCAACCATTTGCTCATTGTTCCTGAAGCGCATTCCCTACACGTATTGCCGAGCAGAGCATATTAATACATAGGTAGATGAGGATAATATTGTGAGTCTGATGGCACCAGATAGGGGAAACCATGGCTTTTACAAAGCTGTAAATAATAAGGACCAACGTGTACCATTGTAGAAAAAAACCTGAGTTACGCATGGATGTACTTTAATTAACCAAGTACCTCCATGCTTGGCCGGTACCTACGAGTACAAACGAACCAATGACCGAGGAGTCGGAACGAGCAGGTGTGCAACTCCGCTGGCACGGGCTGTTGTATTACGCGTGGTCTATTACAAATCGTTGTAACACAAACTGTGTAGGTAGAAATACTTGGTTTATGAGCTTGATCTCGATGTTGAAGTGTACATACACGTGTCTTCGAAGTTAAATAAGAGAAACTGGAAGCAAATAGTGGAAAAAAAAGACAAAGTATATTTTTTTCATAGGCGCGGAAGCGAGGTAGGTACCTACCTGCAATACCTAAAACTTATACGGCTCAACTACCTACTACCTTGTACCGGTTTAGGTACCTACGTGTCTATAAATAAATACTTGAGGTAACGTTCAACGTATGCATAACTAGGTACCTACCTCCCAACAAAGTAGCTACCTACTTGCCTAGGTATGTAAGTGTTTAAGTTATATACAAACACGTAGGTTTAAGAATTACAAGTCCACGGGAAGGGCATCAATTTTCTAGTGTTGCTTGGTGCTTGGTTGCATACCTACCTAGGTACTTTAGGTATTGTCGGGTATTTCCATCTTCGAAACTCGTCCAGCGCGTCCTTTCAGGGTCCGCCTCCCCTGGGGATGTCTAAAGTGGGGGCTAGAACGCTACCTAACGTACCTAAGTAGGCCTAAAAAAAAAATGAGGGCACGCGACGTGCGCTGGGGCCATATATAGCACCCGGATACCTAAATCATAGGCGAGTAGATGGGTGGGCAGGTACTGTAGGTATGTATAGGTAGGTTCTGGGTGGTGGCCCAACGTGCACCCGTTACCAAGGTACCTGACCAACTGTAGGTACATGCCCTACCTGCCCTGCCTCCAGTCTAGGTACCTGTTGTAGGCTTTGTAGGGAGTCTAACCAGTCTAACCTGCCTGCTTCGGGTTTTCTGACGTCTCCATCGAGCAATCAATCGGGTTTTGACCCTTTTCCCACCCTCCCTCGCCCGTCTTCGCCTTTGCTGCTAGTCTTTTCTCCCCTTCACCAAAAGAGACCCCGCGAACACATTACGGCGATACATTACAGACTCTTCGGTCCTGTCTTGCGCATCTCCATTTTTACTGCGATTGAGCATCTGTTGGCATCATATTCCCACTTGGCCTGTCTGCCTGTCCTTTGCCTGCGTCTGCGTCTGCTTCTGCGTCTGTGTCTGCACTGCCGCCTGTCGAGCTAGTAGATTGTGGAACACGTCTGAAAGAGGTTTTGTCCATTGTTTTGAAGCGCTAGCAGAGTCTCGCTGCTCCTGCCATCCCAACCACACCCTCGTACCCTCAACAACCACCAGCTTCTCAATCAGCGCCCTCTGCGCATCTGACGAATACGACGATAACACCATCCTCATCATCATCAATAATAACAATAACACCAGCGACAACACCCTCCCGCCTGCCTCTCCTTTCTGGCCATTGGAGTTCTCGGCCCAGAACAACGTAAGTATTTTGCGACCGAACAGCTTTCCCTTTCATTTATCTGCATTGCCCATCGCCCTTTACTCCCGCTCTCCCTGATCCTTCGGCCTATCTCAACCGCTTCGATGTCAGCTGTCGCTGCCACCTGGTCGAGTCCCAATCAAAATAAGAACCATTCATCAAGAATTAAGAACCAGCCATCATAACATTCCGGCATTGTAGGTCGATTGGCTCCCGTGGTGCTACATCCCNGGCGATATACCCTTATCTCTGCGTTTCTAGACACACCCCGACGACAGTTCACGCCTACCGCGACCCATCGCGAGCAGTGAGCGCGCGAGAGCGTCGAGGTCCTTCGGCGGGGGTGGCATCGTCTTTGTCTCTTTTTTTTTTTTTTTTTGTTTCTTCTTTTTTCCCTCCTCCCCTTCTTCGTTGTTACCGTAGCTTTCCTGTACGCTTTTGGCTACGGACGGTTTTGATGTGTCCTCATACCCCTTGTCGCCTAGAGAAACATCTATCCAGTTTAATTTTCGCTCTATCTAGATGACCAAGTTTGAATAGGTAGAGGGCATATGTAAGCTATGAGAACTCAGGGTTGATGGCTACACAAGACATCTATTTATAAGCGAACATTGGATGCATACAGTTAGACATGAGGAGCTACCTAGGTAGGCTTACAAATAGAGATTGACAGTCGTCCGGTAAATGGTACGGATGATTGACAAACTACAGTAAATTCGGCGCGGGGTAGATGCAACTATGAGGTCAGAACCAGCTCCCACTATGATGTACATTTATAGACCATCTCTTTCACTTGTAAAATTGGAGATATAAAGGCCTGGGTTGCAAAAAATCACCCGGTGTCAACATGAGAGGCCACTATCCCGGATTTCGGGTGAAGCTAAATTAACAGCTAGCTATAAACAAGCCGTGCGTTGGAGGCGGGCACATACCTCCCATCTATCTCTAGTAAAACACGCGAAAGGGGTATCTTGAACGAGTCAGTCCATCAGCCCTTCTATCAGACGCCGGTTATCCGTATACTCCTGCTTGGAGGTGGTAATACAAAGCTGTTCATTCCTGTTCATTTGCGTAAACAATCGCCAAAACTTTTCCTGTCCGTCCATGGAATGCAATGTCATGCCAAGCTGTGCTGTCGAGAAACGTGCGTGCCGTACACGTGCCATACAGACAAAAATGCAAATGAACCACCGGTGACCTTACTACTATGCGTTGCTCCGTGAATCACAATCCTATACGAACCTGCGTGGCTGGTGGTCGTGTAGGTATAAACGTGTTGAAAGTGTGGGAGAGAATGCGTCGTCGCCGTGTTTCGTTGTTCGTGCCCAAGCTTAGTTCCCGGTATTGCGCAAAGGCGCACCACCAGGTGCCGAATCGTCGCTACTATCGTTGTCCATAGGTTGAACAGGCTGTCGTACGCGGCGCGACCTACGCACCTGTCCGAACGTCGTTTTATTAAGTGGTGTAGTGTGGTTTCTTGAAACACGGTTAACCGTTGTGCTCGACAAAGGGATCATGATAAACCTCTAACCTCTTGGATGCGCGCTCCATTTCGGCCACGTCATCGAGAAGACCATGCCTTTCCAGCCACTGCCGACATAGCACCTTGTAGATGAAGGCGTACTGACTATCAGCTTGGACCATTGTACGTCGCTGCTCACGCAGATGGTTCACAGTCCTGAAAACAAGATCGTCGTTGTTATCGTTTCTCTGTTGGTCCAGGTCGTCCATGGCTCCTTCATCAATCTCGCGCATCAAGGTCTCCAAAGCGATAAATGTGCCGGTTCGTCCGACGCCAGCGGAGCAGTGGATGATGCGGGGGTTGGTAGCACTGGAATTTAATTCCCGGGAAAGCTTCATAAGTTCAAAGAAGCTATCGTAATCTTCCACCTTTGGCACGCCAAAATCGGGCCATTTGCGGTACAGGAGATGCCAGACAGTCATATCTCCACGGCCTTCCACATGAAGGTTTAGCTTGCGCATCTGAATAGCACCATCCTGTCTCTCCTCTATACTCACGCATTGGATGCGAGCGCGGAATCCATCCTCGAACTCGTCGGTCTCGCCGACCTCGATCCCTTCGGCGTGTGCATCATGCGGGAAATACGGGTAGCACTTCTCTGTATAGCCTTCATGCGTGTCAGTCAGCATGACGATGACCACGGGGCTCTTGAGTTGGGCAATCATGCGCCAGGTATGTTCGACCGTATTGACCTTCGGGCCCTGCATGGCGATGTAGTTGAAGTTTGGTCGTGTGTCCGGCCGGAGCGGCGATGGAGAAACGATGGGTGAGGCATTGATGTAGTCTAGCTTGCCCTCGGGTACGGGAAGACGGATGCGATTATTTGACCATGGTTGGATATTAGCGTAACGGTCGAGAATCTTAGTCTCGGGCGATAGGGCGCGGGCAAATCGGAAATCGGGTGCGGGATTCTGGAGGAACTGTTGGCTTCGCATACGCTCGAGCCAGATCAGCTCTTGAAACTTGGCCTCGATGTCTAGAGAAAGAGAGAGGAGAGTGCTATGTTAGCGCTTGAGGTAGTTTGGAACAAAGACCGGCACAGTGCAACGGCGTATCTCTGTTTGGTTTCTATTTTAGTTTCTTAGGACATACCTGTAGAGGAGGATCTCAAGAACGGCGGAAGCTGTGGCTTTTTAGCCCGCCTAGGAGGGGTCTTGGGCCGATCGGCTGGAGAAGCATCGCTAGGTGACAGGCTCGTCATGATGCTGGGGACATTGGCCTGTGCTGACGGTGGTGATCGTGCTCGCTTGTGGGCGGTG
>JAPUUL010000002.1:0-69985 GCA_029590625.1 Lasiodiplodia mahajangana | reverse complement strand
CAGTCGGTATCCACCATACCCTGGGCCAGTTGCCTCCTGTTGGGGGCCCCCGAAAGCCCAGTGCATCCAGTATCGGGCGAACGGCCACATCCCAAAGCCACTCTAGTATACGAAACATCTCATTCTCATTACTCGCGTTTGGAGACGATACAGGACCAGAACGACTCGATCTCATGCGCTTTACGTTATCTTCGATCTCTGATACGCGTAGATTTGGGAGACGTAATGATCGGATGGATTGCGTCTCTACGAGGAGTGCATCGCATCGATGACTGGCGACGTTGATAAGGACAATGGGTCCCATGGATGCAGCAGCCATTAGTTTATCGGCCTGCGTGGGTTGCAAGAAACCTTTAAAGCCGGGTAGATCGCGGATTTGGTTGATAATCTTATCGAACTCGAAACTTGCATTGTGACGCTGAGTTGTGGTTGGGGCGGAAAGGAAGGAGCCCCCAGTCCTAGAATCCAGAAATTCGCTCGAAGTAGGCGAGTCCAGGATATCTCGGAGCCGTTCAAATTTTTCTGCCATCTCTTTATGCTGATTTTTGAGGTTAGTCAGGTCAGTCCGTATTTCGAATCGTAGACCCGCCATAATACTTCTGCCCACTTCCAGCAGTTGCACAGCATAATATGCATTCTTTTTCGTTTCGAGAGCGGCCGCGGTAGCTATCGTAGCAAAGGAAGAGAATTCTGTTACTATTCTCTGTTGGTCATCTTGCCGTAGTTGACGTAGCGCTACGGTTGGAAGAACCTTAACGGCGATCTCGGCAACATCGCAAATCTTGGCCCACTCCTGGTTACGCGCTAGTTCTTCGACAGCTAGCACGGCTGCAGTCATTCGATCGCGCGGGGCTGCGGTGGGCAGTCCCAGAGTTTTGATAAATTCGGAGACACATCGCTCTGCATCGTTACGATCGTTTGTAAACTTTGACTTTGTTGTAAAGCAATTCGCTAAGCAATTTCGGCGACTTGCTATTTCTCGGGATTCCTTGGGCGTCGCTTCTACCGCTTCCTCGAATCTTTCGATGGCCAATTCTATATCCTTGAACTCGTGAAATTTCATGAACCTATATTGATGAAGGAAACCTTGGACCGCTTGAAGCCTTGCTCTCTCCGGGTGGTTCTCAGGCATCGCTTTCACGGCTTCTTCAGCCTTTTCGATTGCCGAATTCAGGTCATCCAAATTACCCGTACATGCACATCTTAATCCAAAAGCAATAGCTGTGTCACCTAGTACAATTGCTCTGTCTGGGCTGCCGCAAGGTAGAACTTCTATAGCCTCTTCGCATTTCTGGGTAGATGCTAATATATCGTTGGGATCATCTGTGAATAGAAACCTGAGCTGGAGCCAGTTAGCTAAGTTGCAGGTGAAAATTCCCCGGGTTGATCCATCGAGGTGAGTGCTTGGTTCTATAGCCTCCTCAGTTTGCTTGATAGCTCTTTCTAGGTCCTGGAAATCCCTATTCCGGAGAAACCTAGCTATAAGGGAGACAGATAGAAGGCCGAGCGTATGTGGTCTCCCTTCATCATCGTGGGGCATTGCTTCCACAGCCTCTTCGCACCTCTGAATCGCTGTTTGGAGGTCGTCAATGTCGCCAGTTTGGTTATATCTCTCCATGAAAAAAAACACCTAACTCGGATAACCTCTCAGGTCTCATGGGGTCATCTCGGGGAGTTTGGTGTAAGGCTTCAATGGCGCTCTGCATAAGTAATTGAAAGTCGTCGATATTACCTAAACGCTTGAACCTAAAATAAAGAAATTTAGAATGGATACTTAGTATTAATGCTCTGTTTAGGTGGCTTGGCCATGCTTCTAGGGTCGTCTCAGCGTGCTGGACAGCGATTTGCAGAGCATCGAGATCGTCCGTCCGCACGAAGCTCTCCAGACGTTCAAAACTCACCCCGATATCACGAATAATCTTCCTTAAATTAGCCCTTTCCGCTGCAGCCATTGACGCCGCATCACGAGCCTCGTCTAATTCGCCTGTTCGTATGCATTTTTCGGTTTTCATATTTACTAGATCGTCTAATCTGGCGAGTCGATCTCGGTGGAAAGGAGGCGTGATCGTAAGCATCTCTTCAGCCCGCAAGATAGCCCGATCTAGATCTTCCAGTAAATGTGTAGACTCGTACTTCTTCATGAGCATGACAATCAGTCCCCTCAGGAACGGTGCATAATTCGAGGTATCGATGCCTGTGGCTGCTACCGCTTCCTCGGCTTTATCAACGGCTTTCTGGATTTCGTCTAGTGAACCAGTCCTCGAGAATATAAAGCAAAGGACTCGACCAAGTCTCATAACTTGCCCAATATCCTTCTCTGGGTTGTCTTCCAAAATGCCTGCGTAATTGTAGAGTTGTTCTAGATCCATATCGAGGCACAGCAGCTCAGCGTCGTTATCTTCGTAATCATCTAACTCGCAGTAGTATTTCAACTTGGTTATGGCCTGTAAGTCGAAACCTCTATCTTCAAATCGGGTGGTGCTATTGCCGGCGCCATAAATTCCCGTCTCGAGACTTGGGCGACTGGGGTGGGCGCATGCCGGCCCGGGAATGACGCTTTGTTGGGGCAAAATAGCCGCTGCACCAGGCGAAACTATCATGTCGATGTCATCGACGTCACGATCGTGAGGCGTCGAGACGCTTGGACCACCTTTCGAGTGGATTGGATCTAGGCTCGTATCTTTACCGTCGGGTGCTTGTTGGGGTGTCTCGTGTGAAGCCATCACCTGGCACTCAGGATCCCCGACATGCCCGTCTAGGGATGGGCGAGAAGTGAGTGGTATCAGTTCCGAAACTTGTGCAGGATCCTGGCGATTCGAAGGGCTCCCGGCTTCGGAGTCAAAAGGAAGTTGTGCTTTCTTGAGAACTTCGACACGGCGTTTCAGGTCTCTGATTCTCGCTGCGGCTTCCAATTCTTGCAGTTCTCTCTGCAGGCTAGCTTCCTTGTCTAGAAGGTTTGCTAGATTTCCGTTTCCACTTTGAGACATAACGAGTCTTTAAGCGGTTTATTCTTCTGGGGATATTGTCAGCCACAAGAGGAACAATATAAGGGGTCTTAACGATTTTACTACAGCTGAATATCGGTGAACTAAGTTTAAAGTCTTATTGGAGTGGGCGTGTTGGCAAACTTGACATGAGGGAGAATAATACGCTGAGCAGGTGGTTATATATACCAAGGCCAATTGGTGGGGGATATAGGCGCTGGGTCTCTGAATCTGAACTTTTGTTCGTAGTCAAGAGTCAAATTGAGAATACGCTTTATTGTAATCGATCACCACCAAGTCGACACGGTATCGAACTCTACCGGTAAGGCGTTTGCTGCATGTAAGCCACCCAATTACCCATTTGTCATGTGTTGTCAAGGCTTTCTACTTGATCACTTTCTAGTCAGCGTAGCGACTACCAGGATCGAAAGGAATTTATTGTGGAAAAACCTATCAATTGGATATCGCAGTTTAGGCTCCAACGGTCTAGGCTAAGTCTTGCTGGGGCTTGATCGTCCTGTTGACCGAAACTGAAAATGTGTTGGTACCACACGCAAATAACATGAGGCCCAATGCAGGGCACAGTTGTGATGCCTAGGCAGGCTTCTTCCCTTGTATGCAAGTTATGGCGAATAGGCATCCAGCATATCAACAGTGGTAGCAAGACGCAATCTCTATGTAGGACTAGTAACATGCATTGGCCGAAGAGAAGGCAGAATAGTTCCCACGAGGGTCACCAGCATTTGAACGAGTCATTTTCGTGGACTGATATTCCTCCGACTTCTTACCCTTTTCTACCCGTTTCCGAGCCTACCTAGCCAGTTGTTGACGTTGAGACACAGTCGGTGTCACGTACGATCATATAAAATACGAGGTCTCTAGAGGAAGTATAAGAAGGCAGTAGAAACCAAATACAAGAAAAAGCGAGGGCATCTAGGGCAGACAGGCCAGGACCCTTGATACGCTAGAAGATTGCTGTGAATCAAACGACCTTCCGAGCTTTTCTTACGAACCTTTATTACATCTACGAACGCCAAGAGTCTATCGATATGATGGCTGAGCAGAATCCGCAACCCAGGATGGTAGACCCAAACGCAAATAGATGGGCCGTGTTGATTGGAGTGGACTACTACATCACCGGTGACTCGAGACCCGGTATGAATTTCAGTTGTTTGAAGGGCTGTGTTGAGGACGTTCGTCAAATTCACGAGTACCTACGCGCGTCATTTGAGTTAGACGATTCACGCATACGTCAGCTTACGGCCACGCCACCTGCACCAGACAGCAACAGCGCCGTTCCAACAGAGGACCCATCCCTGTGGCCCACCTACGATAATATCATTCGTGAGCTTCAGAAGGTGCTGCAGCAGGCTAAGTCAAAGGACTTAGTCTTTTTACACTACTCGGGGCATGGAGCACGAGTCAAAACCATATTTGACGACTTGAAGGGTGTGGGCGGTGTCGATGAGGCACTCGTACCAACCGACATCGCCTGCCACGGGGGACGTTACATTCGGGATGTGGAAATTGCCTATCTACTTCAGGAGATGGTCAAGAAAGGGCTCATCGTCACAGTAGTGTTAGACTGCTGCCATTCAGGTAGCGCTAACCGTGGCAAGGACCATGGTGTGTACGACGGGATTCGTGGAATCAGTGCCATAGACGGCAATAAGCTCGATGGCGACATATCGGCGTTTTCACACAGTAAACTGGCCACTGTTGTAATGGAACCAGCCCCCAGGAGACAGGCTAGTGTGGCAGCTCACTGGCTTCTCGGAGAACGCGGATATGCGTTTCTTGCTGCCTGTCAAGCTCACGAGCGTGCTAGCGAAAGGCAGTATGGCGACAGGGTACATGGTGTTTTTACACATTCTCTACTCAGCACGCTGAAGAGCAATTCACAAAGGCTCACCTATCATAGGCTATGGGAGCTTGCTACTCCAAGAGTTCGTGATCAGAGCCCGCAGCAAACCATTGTGTTGGGGGGAGAAGCAGGTCGTCTATTCTATAGCGGCGATCACCTAGAACTGGTCTATGCACCGACTGTGATTTGGGTAGGTGATTTACAGGGCCAAACAACTGCACGACTGAATGCTGGAATGGCGCATGGAATTGCTGTGGATATGAAATTTGACGTGTGGCCTGCCATCTCCTTGGATTTTAGCGATTCTGAGCCCTTGGGGTGCTTGGTTATAACAGCGACGGAGTATGTGACCGCAGAGGCATTGTTAGTTCGACCCTTGGCTTCTGGCCAACAACTAGAAGTCGGCTGCCGAGCATTACTACGCACTGCCTCATCGCTGCAACATCCAGTAAGACTTCTTTACCCGAAGCTTTCAGAGGAGAATGGCCTGCGCGAGGAGAACCTAGCTGCTGAAAAGGCGCTTAGTACAGCGCGTGAGGCCTGGGAGATGCATGGCACCACCTTTGCTCCATTAGTTGACGAAAACAACGGTGGAGAAACCTTCCAAGTGCAAGTCNAAAAACGAGGCGTATGGGGTACTAGATAGAAACGGCCAAGAGCTCCCGTACAGCGTCCCCCCCCCTCCCTATCAATGCTGAGGGAGCTGCTGAGCGGTTGGTGCGTCGTTTGACACATTTGGCCAAATACTACAACGTCATGGACTTGGAAAGTTACAATTGTGTGTCCCGGGTTTCCGTCGACCTGAAGAAAAAACCACCCTTTTTCCCACAGGAACCACGACTGGCCGCAGATCCGCCACCAGATTCAACGAGCCAGTGCTGTGAGGCGGTCGGGGACGAATGGCTTCTCCTTCGAGTGACGAACGTGTCAGGATCTACGCTAAATATTACTGTACTGGACCTAGACTCTTTATGGGCGGTTAAACAGATATACCCTTACAATAGTGCCGATTATGAGACCCTAGAGCCGGGGATGGCACTCTACCTTCCTTTGAAAGTGGCAGTGCCAGATAGGCCGCTGCAGTCAGAGGTCCTTGATACTATCAAGGTATTTGCAACTGCCGAAGGTACCAATTTCCGTTGGTTAGAGCTGGCAACTCTAGATGAGGTAGCAGCACACTCCAGTGGTACCCCCAACCGAAGCAACACTCTTGAGCTTGTACAGGGTGCTGTGACATGCTGGCAGCCCGCGCTTCGAAATGCGATGCTACGTGTCCCGCTAGGATGGGATGTCAAGCATACGACTATCCAATGGAAGCTGCCTAATTGATTATATGGGAGGGGTAGCTGACCAGCTATTGCTCCCTTCTCGAAAGCAGGCTTCACTTTGCTCGTGGACGTGGATCTAGTAGACCTTGTATTTAGCTGCTGCTCTGACTCGAACCGCGATCGACGACCCATGTCACGTATAAAAGACGGTCCAACCGATCCCTCTGTATACCCACCTATATAGGATCATCTCACACCTCTCTTTTGTAACTAGAACATGACGGATAGATCAATTCAATACTACTACAGGTGATCGCTACTAGCAAGGACACTGGTCTACTTCTTATGATGGATCGTGACTCCATACCTTCGCGAGAACCCAATTTCCCCAACCGCTATAAGTTAATTACCTCCTATCTACTTCAAGGGACACACGTGTGAGAGATACTAACGCGTCTTCTGCTGCTGTCAGATTGTAACCTTATGACTGATTTACTCAATATGCACTGGAAAGTGTAGCAACATAGCCTTTGTGTATTATCTTTACAGGACGATTGTTTCGTAGCTTGTTTTCAAGCCACCTGCTTTTCTACACGTGCAGCTTGCTAGATGTTTGCCTATCTAATATTGCCTTTCCCTCGGTGGACGTCGGCAGTCCAACGCTAGGGTAACTTATCAACCTAACGAATGCCATTAGATAGATACCAATTCCAGGCAGTGATGTATTCAATAGGCCTTACAAGGCTTCCCTGTAATTCACTAGGACGCCTTCTTTTCAACCTTGCTGTAAGGTTTGCCTAAAGTCTTAGAATCACCAGTGCGGGCTTTTGGAAGTGGAAAAACGGGCTTGCAGATTGACAAAAATGGGGGCCTGTACCTTTGCCTGGTCTCCCAGAAAGCTATAATATCTCGCAAGTTTGCGCTTGTTCTCCTCATCCTCTAGTCGTAGGAACAAGGGAAGAAGATATAGGAGATAAAGCTCCCCGCACCATCTTTCGATCATAACCTCATCCCAATTCTAGCTTCACCTCGTTTACTATTTCTTGAATCATAGGACGCTTTAACGTCCTAGCTGCGATTCACTGTTACTTTCACAACTAGGAGATCTAGCGCCATTTATTAGCTAGCCCTGATGACTTCACACGCTCGAAGCTCCGGCGATATGCCTGTGGCTTCTCCGGGTGATACGTCGCGATGGGCCGTGCTAGTTGGTATCGATAACTATAACGGCAAGGGAGATCTGAAAGGGTGTGTTAATGATGCCGTGCTGGTTTGCGACTACTTGCAACAGTACCTCCTCGTCCCAGCAAACCAGATATTCCTTCACCTCGCTCCGAGGGCGACCGAGTGCTTAGAAACAGACGGAAAAGCACTCGGGGTGAGAAGGCTCGAGGCGACACCGGAAGCAGTGAAGCGTTCCCTAGAGGAGGTTAAGCGAGCTAGCGAAAAAGCTAGGAATGCTGGCCATGGGGCTTTTATCCATTTCCATTTTTCCGGCCACGGTGACAGGAAAGATACCATTTTCCGTGAAGGGGCCGACTTTGCAAGCAAGAGAAGCAAACTCTTATGGTTCCCCAGCTTAGAGTTAGCAACGAGCGCTTTGCCTAAGAAAGAACAACACAAGTTTGAAGTGACACAGAAGTCACAAGGCGCTAAAGACGAGCTTCTGTGCTTCCCACATGACAAGGACATCAGAGATGCAGAATTTGGAAAGATGTTGGCCGAAATTGTGGCCGCCGGGCTCACCGCATCTGTCACAATTGACTGTTGCTTTGCTGGAGGTACAATGCGAGACGGCGACAAGGCAATTATTCGGAGCAAGCCACATGCATTCATATCGTCTAAAAGAGCCTGCCAGACAAGGGATGAGACGTCAACCCCCTCGGTATATCGCAACAGTATCCAACGCGATTCATTTCTATACCGCGAACAAGAACAGTACAACGCCATCATGGCCTGTCAGGCCGATCAATATGCTTCTGAAAGGTCAATTATGCAAAATGGAGATGAGAAGTTCTACGGCGCTTTCACCTTTACCTTGATCGATATCCTCCACGACTTCGCAAGCCATCGCCGAGAGATGACTTATCAGCAATTCCAGGGTATACTGGGAGTTGTGCCATCTGGTCAACAGATACCTGCATTTTTTGGTCCGGACAATCGCATCCTCTTCGATTGCAGGACCGGACTAAACTCTCATGAGCTTGGTTATGTCAAGAAGGATGGAGATAATAAAACTCTAGTGATCGCGAAGGGTACACTTATGGGAGCTCGAGTCAAAGACAAGTATCGCCTATTGGAGAAAGCTTCAGCAGAAACTGAAGGCACTGACCATGATTCACTGGTCGAGATTGTCAGCGTTGATCATTTCGAGTCTAAGCTCAGGTTTCTACATAGTCCTCCACAGCCCTTAGATGAGGTTGTGAGAACTAAGCGAGTAGCCCAACTGGTAAAGCGAGCCCCCATTAATGTGTTGTTAACCCACGACAAGAGTGAATTCACGACAGAGGTAGTAGGGAGAATTCGGAGAGAATGGACAGATGAGACCGACACTTCCTTCTGTTTACTAGCCCAATGCATGGAGGGGGAACCTCAAGGCAATGCGGAACTCCATGTCCATTTTGGCCAGAAAGAACTTGATATCCGGGATAATAAAGGCGAGCTATTCAACCGGCTTCCGAAAGTCTCAATCGCTGGCCTTAATGCAAGTCGGCTCATATTCATCCTAGAGAGCATCCAAAAATTCCAGAATTTCTCTCACATGAGGACGCCTGAAACCCTGAAGGGGGAAAAACCCTTCAAGTTCGAACTAATACCAGTTGATCTTCCTGAGAACATAGACCGGGGATCCGACTTGGTCGTAGCCTCACACTGTATTAAATTTTCCAACATGTCTACGACTCGCCTTTTTTTTACCGTGTTTAACCTCAATCCAAGATACGGGATTGAAAAGGTCTTCCCTCCGACAAACAATGGGCAGCATGTCGGCGCAAAGGATATTATTGGTGGGAACCCTGATGAGCTGGAAATGATCACTGACACAACCGTCCCTCGTGAGCTGAAAGAACAAGACGGACCCGACTGCGTCGTGCATGATACACGTAGAGTTATTGTGACTACTCACCCGGTGGATTTGAGGTGCTTCGAGCAGCCTGATATTACTAGTGAAGGAGGGCAGGGCGGCGTACAACGTCCAGCCCACCAGCGCAGCGAGATTAAAATGCCAGCTACGGGATGGTGGATCGAAGATTTCGAGATCGCCCCAAACGAAAGCAAAGGAACCGAACCATGTTCCCGCCCTAAGATTAAAAAGCCATGCGTACGTAAGCGTTTTACCTCAGGTTTGAATCGTTAGGCTAACATCTTCGGTAGAGCAGATTCCAAATCGGGGATTCGGTGTATTGGAGGGGCACACGCTACACGATCTCACAAGTGGTCCGGACAAATGTTTATTCACTGTGCGACGAACAATGTACTCAAATTGTCGACGAAGTCGGCGTGGGGCAACTGGAAGTGGCGCCTTAGCTTCAGGCGCAGATGCATGGTGCTAAATGTGTACTTTCTAATGTGTACTTTTGGATTTTATAGCCCTCATTTCTACCCCATGGTCTGCCTGGAGCCCCCCCTTCCACACTTGACCATTGTTTACGGTAGTTAAAATCCCACCCAATAATCCTTTTCAACGTCCAGAACGTTCTATTAGCACATTGTCGACGTATAGAAACAGGGCAGAGAAAGAAGGATTCTATTGGGCAGATCGTTTAAGCCACATACAAGCTACAAGTGGGTTATTTATAAATCTGGGATACGAAGGCGAAGGTTTACTCTAACTACTTTATTTTATTGTAATAAAACAAATCTCGATAATCTAGCATATATTTGATATTGACCAACCCCTAATTATTGACAAACAAACGAAAATATATATATATTTTTTCGCCAACCTGTGACGACTCCTTAATGAATACGAACACAATATTGCCGATGCATGGAGGGCCGACTGTAAATACATCATCAGTTCCCAAACCACAAGATGTAGTTCAACCTAATATGAAGAGTAAGTTCAATCGTGTTCCAGCCCCTCATCCCACCCCCTTTCTTTTTCATTCAAAAAGAAAGAGGGTATGGGCGGCCTTTTCTAGTCCTCTGCACTAATCTTACTATACATTTCACCTTAAAACTAATTTTGCAATGAAGTCGAGGATCAGCCGATTGGCTATCCTCGCTTTGCTGCCTTCACCAGCTCCCACCCTTCATTCTTTTTATTCAGGCGCTTCACTACTCTCCGCGCTCGTATGATCCTTCATAAACAAGATCGTCTCTCTGAGCTCGAAGCTCAGCTTCATAAGATTGATAGAGATGAAGCCAAGCCGATTTACCGTTGTAGCAAAAGACGTGATGCAAACTTAGCACGGAAGGCGCTATTGGAGCAACTAGATACCGCGATGACCGAGTATGGTGAGCGCTTGAGGTTTTCCAGAGAGTTCTGTCCCTAAGGAGTAGAGGCGGTCAGCAATTTTGCGCATTCGCTTATGCCACGCTAACATAAGATGAAATGAAGATGACCTCATCCAGCGCACTCAGCACGCGTTAGCCACTAGAGCTGTTGCATCCCGAGACGTGGAAAACGTGGGCCAATGGGTCGAGAGTATCGGCTCTATATCACGGCCAGATACGGCATATCTCGCCCACAAACGCGATTTGATGGCCCTAGGACCGGCGGAGACCGACGAACTCCTAGTGTCAGTGGCACACAGGGTCGAAGATGCTCTAATTGGGTTATCTGAAAGGTTCGGATGGGTGAGTCGATTACATCCATTACAACATCTGGAATCCGCCCTCGCAAGCCGTCCATATAGAGACGATATTAACCCAAATTTTTCTAATACAAAAAGCATCTAGGACAATCGGAATGATTATACAGACGATCAGGATGTGCACATTTTCTCCGACCGTTTGATCAAGACAATAAGTCGGTCGGTTCTAGCCGTTTTCGCCTCAAGCTTTCTACTTGTTCCGATCATTGTTTTGACGCTCGTTGAAGCGCCAGCAGCCCGCCTAGCAGTGGTATTGCTATCGGACGGGATTTTTGTATTCGTGGTATCTGTGCTAGCTGTGGCGAGAATAGGAGAAATGATGATGGCTGGAGCTGCGTATTTCACCCTCCTATGTCAGTGTGAAAATTACTAATTATATTTTAGATACGCGGCTGTAATGATCGTTTATATCGCAGGGATCAATTAGCGGAATTATGCTGGGAGTTAGATTACTAATATAACCGAGTATATGATTAACATGTTTAAAATTGTCTCATTTTTAAACATTCGTGATGCGATCTGACAGGCAGGCTCTTACCATAGCCACACAGGTAGTGGCCATAGCAGTCTTCTATACCGCTAGTTTCTCATTTACTGCAGACACCTGATACATCGCTTGTAGCCTCTTCTTTGCTGCTACGCTAGCCTTTCGTGGGTTATCCGCTTCGAAAATACTTCTTCAGTGTTAGCACTAACTGTAGAGAGCGTATGATTTCAAAGAAAGATGCTTACACGTCAAGTTCCTCTAGCGTGAGACCTTTCGTCTCGACGAAGAAAAAGTAAATGAACGAAAACTCGAATGTGTCCCAGAACACAAAAAATACATAGAACCAATATCCTATCTGTATACGGCAGTGAGTTAGTCAGAATGTGATATGAATACCTGACAATCTAGGGCCACTTACGCTAGACAGAGCTATAGGAGCAACAAAGGTATTTAGAAAGCCAGCAGCGCCGGATGTGATCTTATAGGCTCCCATTGCTTTGGCCCTCATTCTATTCGAGACAACTTCGGCGGGATATACCGGTTGCATAGGGGTAAATGCTTCAATCTGTTAGCAACTTAGAGGAGTATGATGAATAAGCGTGGACATACCTCCCGAGAAGACAGCACCAAACACGAATATGAATACAATCGAAAGGGTTGCGGCTGCGTTGTTGTTGTACTCGATCTTGCCCGCTGACCCGGCAGCTACCAATGCGAGGCAAATTGCCATTCCACATGTACTTCCCAGTAGCATCTGTGCGGTGAGATGGTAAGTGATGAGTGATCTAAGTATAGAATATGGAAATTTTGGAGGCCCTAGGTAGACCAGTGAAGACGGGACACTATGAATGCATAACGTGATTTTTAAATAATCTGGGGAGGACTCTAAGGGATCTTTTAAAATACATACCTTGCGGCGGCCAACGACGTCGTGCAGCCGAGCACCGCACGTGGCGGAAATCCAGCCGATGGCAGAGTATATAATGTTCAAAATCTATTTTCAAGCGGTGATTGGCAGTTAATAAACTTAAGAGGCAAAAGTCCGGAGTGCTCAAGCATAAAATGTGAGTTTGGAGATCTTACTTACAAGCTTAGTATTGGTATCTTTAACGCCAATTGCGTCCAACATCACGGGAAGATAGTAGGATATGATGCTAAAACCATCGCTTAGTGCCGCATAACAACAATCTCCAGGGGCTCGCTACAGAAGTCTTACTTGTTCCCGCTAAACTGAGAAAACCAGGAGAAAACCATGTTCAGCATCAACCTGTATCGACTTGACCTCGTCTCAACGAGCACCCGTAAATCGAACAGGTCTTTCCATGTCGCTTTGGGGATACCCTGTACGCTTTGTAGCATTTCTTTCATCTGTAGGTCTACTAGAGGGTGATTGGGGTCGCCGTTAGTATGGTATTTTGTGATGATCTCTCTTGCTTCTTCATGCTTGTCGATGAGGATGAGGTAACGAGGCGACTCGGGAAAGAACTTGACGACTAAAAGGACCAGCCCAGCACAGACGGCCTGAAGCCAAATGGGAATTCGCCAGTCAAGGTCTCCTTGATCCGCAAGATATTTATGACAGCCATAGACAGAAGAGGTTGCTAAAATAGAGCCAACGTAGTAGAAAGTGTTGAACGTTCCGGCAATTGTTCCCCGGTACGCAGCTGGTGAGATCTCTACGAGATACAGCGGCGCGGCTGTCGTAGTTAGGGTTGCGAAGAATGATAGCAGAAATCGTCCTCCAATGAACATGGGTAGGTTCGTCGCTAGGCCGGTAATGATGGTCCCAATGATAACGCCCAGGCAGCCGAAGAAGATATGCCAGATCCGACCGTACCAGTCTATCAACCACACGAACAGAGCACCTCCAATCTGCCCAACCTGATCGCCTATTGTTTAGTTGCTGCATATTCACCACAAGGCTCTCAAATCGCACATACTTGGAAAATAGCAAAGACGATGCCCGTGGACGCATTCCCGGTAGCTGGTAATCCGAAGTACTCCGTATAATTAGGCAAGGCCTGTATAGTTTGTATGAGTATGCGAACTCCATTCAAGGCTCAACGAAGATATTAAAAGGTGGGAAAATAGAAGCATCATCTCACATTGATTGATCCCATAAGAGAGCTATCAAACCCTATGTTCACGTCAGGGGGGCTGTTAGAATTGTGAGCTAGATACTAACCACTCATGGTAGAACAAAGGAAGATGGTGCCTGCTAAAAGGTACAACTTAATATATCCTGGTCCTCTCATATCCGGTTTATTAGTAGCCATGATGGCGGCATAAGTCTCTAGACCCGAATCGACATCGTGATAGGTATCGGAACGACTAGGGTCTTTCTCTAGGCTTTTGCTTGGTTCAGCCAGACTGCCTGCGGGCTCCGTGTCGCCCACAGGCCGGGATTCGGTATTCATGTTCGCCATAGTTTAACCTTCACAGTAACTGTGAATGTTGGCTTAGACGGTTGATTTGTCTGGAGGCGCATCCAGTAAAATATGGCATGGCCTTCTTAAAGCCCTCGCTCTCCCAGCGGGGTAAGTTCAACCGGCCAGGAATGGTACAACATGCATTCAGCCAAAGTAGCAATGATAAGCCGCCAGGCACAATATGATAGCAGATCTGCTGACATCAGATTATCAGCAAGACGGTACGACGGGAGTGGGTATGCAACCCCAGAGAGTACCCCAATCCACCACCACCCCAGAGACGAGTATACCCCGCAGTGTTTTCGAGTCCAACTACTGATACAATGATACGTGGAAATATCGATATGCGGGTGATAGTATATCTCAATCCCCGCACATGAACGTTTAGGCCGGTAGTGTCGCTCTGCTCTACCTCGCAGCTCGAATTATTATTCTGGGGACTCAATAAGAAGGTTTTGCTCTTTATACCTATACTTTCCACAGAAAGCAAATGACATTCTATTTATTCATAATTGTCCGCGATTAGTAGTCTATCTACCCTGAGCCTCTATCACTTGGTCGATGTCTCCTCTGTAATCTCTGTAGCTGCCTCTGTGACCTCCTCTGTGACCTCCTCTGTGACCTCCTCTGTGATCCCCTGTCGCTTTCCAGCTTCGTTCACATATTTTGGAGGTAATTTTACCGTGATGCGATGGGTATCGAGGTCGGTGTCATCGTCGCTGCTTCCAAAGTCCTCCGTATATGGTGTCATTGTGACTGAATGTTTGACTCTCTTCGGTTGAGGCTCTTCTCCCTCAGATTCTACTTCTCTCCCTCTCTTTTTAGACTGGCTGATGGCTTTTCTCGCCCGGTCTGGATAGGCCCTAGTATAGGGTAGCCGTTCCCATCGCATCTCGCCTGCTTGCACTAACTTTTTCTTTTCTTGTATTATAATCTGCTCCCACTGTAGTTGTTCGAATCTAGCCTGCCGGGCATTACGCTCTTCTTTGACAGCAGGACTTGCTCTCGGGGAACGCGCAGTACCATTGATCTGATTCATTGGAAGGGCAGTCTTTGGCAGTACGATCGGCATTGCCGTCCGCCTCTGAATCCAATCCTGTAAGTATTGCCGAATCTCCTGAGGCTCGCAGTCGAGATTTGTACGAGCTGGCCACTCTGACATCTCGTTAATAATACGAGGATCATCGTCAATGTCCTCTTCCTCATCATTGGGGCTGTACAATTTCTGCTCGACAAGCGCCACATCATGCGTCATGAGCTCATATATTGACCATGTGAGTAGGTTGAACTCCCGTTGTAATCGTTCCTCATTTATCTGGTCAGCCTCCTCGAAATCGATAAGTAGGAGTTTGTCGGCGGCCTTATCGACCATCATGTTTTTGAGTTGGAGATCCCCATGCGTGATGCCAAGCTCAAGATGGAGGTAATCAAGAGTTTCAATGAGTTGCCTCAGCCACTTCAATTTGAATTGGCTCTTGTTAACCTCGAGATCGGATCCACCCACATATTTTGATGTCCAGCCTAGAATACGACTAGAGACGTCATCCACGATGATGCGATAAATAGGGATGATATGGGGATGCGTAGGAATAGAATTGAGTATACCCATCTCTCGCCATACAAGCGTGGCGTTGTGTAGAAGAAGCCATTTTGCGACAATTCGCTCGCCATCTCCGCTTGTGTCTTCCATAATATCCACTCTCGGTGCCAGTCTGTCGATCTCGATCATCTGTGATTTGTTGATAGTTGGTAGGTGGCTAAATTCAGTGACATCTTCAAACCGTGGCCATTCAAAATCAGGAACCAGGCTATTAAACCCCCGATCAGGGATTTTGATCAAGTCCACTGGAGTAGAAGACACGGCTTGGAGGCGGCGGTCATCATCTATCATAATAAGCCGTGCATTCAATGATAGAGATGGTAGGTACTGCTTTAAAGCATCCCAAACGCGAGCCCGGACGTCCTCGTACTCCATACCTCGCAAGAAGTTCTCGGATGTAACAACATAGTAGTCTCGCCTAGTGTCCCAATCGATGAAATGGTGAACTCGAACCTTCTGGCCCTTATTGAGTGTAGACGTTCCGAAGGTCGATGCTCGGGAATCAAACCTCATACAGAATTCATTCCACCACGGCTTTGTGTTCGTCACACGCATCTTCGCTGGGGTGAGTGGGTTGTAAATGATTTTCTCGGGTTGTAGATGTGGGGGACACCGAGAGACAGGATCGAGCTTCTCGAGGCTAGATTGACTGACCACGACAAGTCCTGCACTCTGGTACGGTATAGTGCTTAGAGGAGAGAAATAAAGTGGAAAAATGGAATGAGCGAACAACTAATTTCGAATATGAACTATAGTAGACATTGCTTAAAGGAGTTGATAAGCGGCATAAGCGGGAGGTTGAATTGGAGAAGAGAGATGCAATAGGGCGGAAGGGAGGATTGAAGAGTGAGAAGATAATTTTTCTACGGGGATTGGTCATACAGTGAATAGGTAGGCTGCGTATGAAGTTTGGCTTTGATTTGTTAATCCTATGGCGCGTGTGTCGAGGCGAGGACGCTGGTCGGATTGCGTTACCCATCTCTATCATCAGGGGCTTGTTTTCGCTTCTTAGTGAAAAAAAGGGCCGAGGACTTTAGGAACGTGCCACCACAAACGTAAGATCAATCCTCACATGATAATACCTGTGTCACTACGCGGCAAGGCAAACATGCCAAGTGTGATGAAGCAAAACTAGTTCCGTCATGCTCTTCGTTATTGATTTGATCCCTCGATTGGATGTGATGGTCGCACGAGTTGGGTCTGGACGTTCTGCCCGGCTTGATGACTCATAGATTCTCCAAATCATGGATAACCTCAGTTGGCTAATGCTCCAAGGTTCTTCTACTAGCCATATCGACTCAATCGCCTCTATTTCTTGGATAATTTACCGCCGTGCACAACTGTTGTTTAATTATATCTAGTCTATTATTTTGTTTCTCTCGGCCCTATTGTCTCCCATGCTTACCCGTAGCCCCATCATCTACCGTCATTAAGGAATACAAAAGTCGAAACAGTACTAGTCACCAGGACAGCATTTTTTGTACGCAGTTCCACTGTAGTTCCAATTACCGCCACCTACTAGACCCCTCCAAACTCTTCGTCGGCTTTCGGTTGTCGGGTTAGTTTTGTGTCTCGCCTAAATTCTACAGAGATTGTATGAACCGGCGATGTATTCCTATCAGGGCTACTGTAATATTGCATCCAAAGGTTTGTGCCTCGGTGCCTTAGGTAAGACGTCTAACCACTACACATTTAGAGCTAGGGCTCACAATCTTCTGCTCTCGGCGTCGCACCTCAGCGTTACAAATCAGCGTCAAGTGGGCTTTCCTAGTCTGCTACTAATGCGGTGGTACTTGCAGTACTAATGACTAAGTTTATACCTATTTTAGATAGCTTCAATAGTTTTATGAATATGAGGCGACCACTCCATGAGTTTGTACCGCTTGATCTCTGGACCTGACCCAGTTCAGTCCTAGTCGAAGAAGAGAGCGGCTCTGGGCACCTCAAAGCTGGTTGCTTGGGAATTATATACGCCGACTAAGGGAGGGAATAGGCCGTATTATATGCACAAAGAGGATTGTGAGACGGTGATTGAAGGTGATGCAGCCAGAGGCATCCCTTTCGTAGTCTTATAGGGCATTAGGAGCTATACTTCAAGGACTCACAAGTTCGCCTCTGTGGTCTTGTGATCCTATATCCTGAATAACATCCGGCTAGGTTTTTAAGTGCTCCGATAAATCATCTAGGGCGTACTACTTTGGAGACCTTTGAGGGAAACCCTTCTCTCCTTCATGATATGATGTGGACCTCCTTAATACTTGTTCTATGATCCGCAGCACGGTTGCTCCTCCCTTCAGCTATCTACATTTTGACCATATTTTCTTGTTATTGTTGCTCAATTTTACTCCTAGCTATACATCACCCCGTGTATACTGTTACGGTTCCAATTTATAAGTAAATGCAAACGGCTAAGGACTCCATTCTCGACAACGATCTCCTCTTTCGGTAGTGTTGTGGTATACTGGTGCAGTTCTGTTGCATGACTTATATCGTCACAATCTATTCTGTGCTCATAAATTTCCACTCTAGCAGGTACACCAAACAAGAAGCGCACGTCGTATCAGTCTAGTAACAGCTAATTGGAGTAGCGATAATCATTAAGGGAGACGTTTAGTCATATGCTGCCGTATTTGAACACGAATTGCATTTTACACAGAAATACTGGCGTTGTGGTCCGTATTGCAACCTAGTGCAACTCAATAGATCTCCCCTCCGATGTTCTCGATTAGGCCAATGAAGTATGTTTAGTTGGTTGATAATTCGCGTAATCCGATAGAATTTCCCTGAGAACTTTCGTATGGTGTTTATAGATTACCATAACAGGCTAATCGATGTCAGGTGCTCGACAAATAGCTAGTATTATAGTATCACCAACAAAAGCAAGGGCAGGACTAGACTTCACAGTTCACAACGTATTGCAGAACCCATCACCCGAGCAAACAACTGCAACACCATGCTCTTCAACTTAGAAATAGCGTAAGTGTATGACTTGAACAAATATAAATATCGGTCATTTTCCTCTTTTCCATGCATGGGTACCGAGTCCGCACCACAACTCGTCTATACTCATTGTGATAGCAGAATATTTTATTGAGGAAACAGTACTCTATATCTTCCTGCCGCAAAACCACCTCATCTCAATCTGCATGCCTGTAGCCCACTCTGGTTTACGACTTCTTCATAACTTGGTTTCATTAATAGACGACAACAACGGCTCAGTGCAAGTCCTACGAACAATATGGCCATAGTACTTGACAAGGAGAACGCTCGATATGAAATGGAGCTGTGGATCATAACAAACGAGGGCTACCCAAACCCTAGTCTACGCTGCTGTTATTGCGGACAGTACGGTATTCGGTACTATGATGAGAAATGTCATAATCCGTCTCACGCATTCAAGATAGATTGGCGCTGTGGCAGGCATAGCACCCGACGTACACTGGCCGATGTCCCCTACCTTTGCGATCGGTCGGACAGAAAAGCATTCCATATCATCCCGGATTTCCTTTTGGGAGACCTATGCCCAAAATGTCCACATTCCGCAGAGGAGAGAGCGCAACACAGGATTAGGCGACAGATGGAGAGAGAGACGGGTCAAGCGCAGCTGAATATGCAAGCGCATCCTGCATATACCACACTTGAACAACAGCTCGCGTTGGAACAGGCTCAGCTTTTCCAACAATCACGAGAAAACATCAGACAGGGTGCGCCTTATAACACACCACATCAGTAAAGCTATAGAAGGATAGGAGGTAAGTAGCCACCAAGTATTAGCTGCACTGTGAGTTTTCTAACAGCAGTAATAGCGCCCTCTGACCCAGGGACAACAGGGCAAGTAATGCCGGAAACGATAGACGGCTCAACGGCGAAGGCTAGTCTCCTTCATTACCTCGTCATGACTCATTACAACCAAGAACACATGTTTCCAGCTCATTTCCCACATTTCTGGATCTAGTATTGGGTATCACTGTTGAGAGCGAGCCTCCAGAGGATTGTATCGGCTTCACTTAGGTATACGGATGGTGGTTGCTGTGGTGGTATGAGACGGCATACGAACGAACGGTCAGGACTTCAATTTTCGGGGGAGGACAATCGCTATTTCACTGGCAACAGTGTCATCTATGTGTAGTTAGGTAGTCTTAGATAGTCATTAAGCAACAACGATACTAGCAGATTGGCTAGATCGCACCATTAAACGGACCCGTACCCTCACGCTCTAGGTTGATGAGACTAATTAAACCAATTAGATTTCCTCCAAAGATATGTGTCTCTCTGTGTATTTCCATATCCATTACTAGACTAGACTCTTAGCTAGACCAGCTGATTCCCGGCTCTAATCTAAATCATGATACAGCTTCAGCAGATTGTGCTGCGCGCACGGGTCCTTCCCCTAATGCCGCAAAGTTGCTAGCTACCACAAAAGACACGGCATGCTGAATCCACGACGGATGACTCCCACGAAATGTGAGTGAGACAACAAATACCTTTATCAACTCTTTCCAGATGACGGTAACTTTTGTGTTCGCATTGTTACAACCCAACCAGGAACCTTCGACGAAGACATTCCAATTAGTCTTCACCTTGAACCGTTTGACTCCGACCGTATCTATATATATGAAGCAATATCGTATGCTTAATCGCCGCCTGTTAACAACTTGTCCCAGGTAAACGTCCTTTACTCGTGTTATTATCATTCATTTCGCTATTTGTCCTAGTCGAATGAGGGGTTCCTTTCTGTAAGACCATATGTATTCTCCGCCTTGCGGCGCCTCCGTTATGACCAAGCCTCCTAACATGTAAATTAATGTCTTATAATTAGATTGAATAACAGATTGTCAGCGATAAGACTGCAAATGGCCATGAAAGGTGATCTATCCCCACGTTGCTAGATTCTTGATATAGCTAGATATGGTCATGCTGGCTTGTATAACTCCCCAAAAGACGCCCAAGATACTCAGATTTCTGACACTGCAGCACTACTTGAATGTGACGATTATGAGATGTCTAATTTACGGCTTCTTTCTCGAAGTGAATCTTTTGGCCTGCTTTAAGATCGAAAGGGATAGCAATATCAATCACTATTACTTTCCTCTTTCAACTTGGCTCTCAAGCGCCCTACCCAATCCAGGCTTCTTGTTTCTCCCAAAGAACCGACCTAGGGTTTCTGGCCGCAATGCGGGCATGATCGCATAAAGTTGTCGAACACATCTCCATCGGCAACCTTGTGAGCATCGTGGGGCCTGCAATCACGTACAACGTGCCCATTCACTAGAACGAAAGGGATGCACGACTCCGGCGTAAGCTTAGGGGCCCAAGTCCGCGCATCTTGACCACCCTGCAGCCATTCCATCCCATTCGGTCCCCGTACCAAATACCATTTGATGTCCTCGGCTGACGGAAAGTTGATCCAGTTCCCCGGTTTTGGAGAATTCAAATAGTCATCCAGAAACCCGTCTCGAAACGTGAACCTCATCTCACCCTTCCATCTTGGTGTCTCACCATGCTCCTCCATAACCACCACCATCTGCCACGCCTTGGAGTTTCCTCTGTGCTTGCGCCAGCGCCCCCAAAGCCTCTTGATATCGCTGGAGAGCATGCGGACTGGCCATGTGAAGAAGCGCGTTCTAGTACCCCATCGTGTCCGCGCCGGCGCGCCCTTTGGGCTGGCTATTCCTGCATTTATAGCATCCAACACAAACTGATCCGTGCCTTGTTGAGTTTTTTGGTACCGATCACAACTCGCGTCGGGGTTTGGCCGAAATTCCGCAAGTAAATCCTTATGACGCATATAGGGGATATAGGCCTCGTTTAGCCATTCCTTATTCCAGCGTTTCTGCCATGGGTTGAGTCCTGTAGGCTCTATCAGAGTAAGATCTGAATCGTATTGAGAGCCGCCTATGAGATATAAAGGCGGCAATCTCGTTGATGCGATATAGTTTGTCATAATTAGGCGTTGCTCGTTGAATATAGGAAGGAGGTATATGCTGTGCAGGAAGTAGTCGCCGTGGATTAGGACGAGGGAGAGTTTTAAGAGGTGGCTACATGGACTACTTTATACTAGGTAGGAAATAGCTGTATGAATTCTTTTCTATTTAGGTGATGCTATGAGCTTTATCTAAGCTCCATCACTTATTCTAGGTTTTATAGGGTTATAGTTAAGGTTTGGTGATGATTGCGCTATGCCTTCGTTTTCAGCGAATGAGGTACGAATGAGTGAAACGAAGGTTAACTGGGGTGCTAAATTTTCCTTTGCGATTATTTTATGACCTAAATAGGAAATATAGTTTCCTATTTGGAAATTTTAGCGTGAACCTTTACAGGTCTGAATCACCAGGGCCTGCCAGGGCCACAAGGGTACTGAAAACGAAGGCAGCCTTTACCTTTCCCTCCCTGCCACGCCCAGCCCTGATCAGTGGCTACGCGACTTCGCGCTAGTCGGGAAGACGGCAAACTGCCTTCGTTTTTAGCGAGTTTCAGCAGCTCTAGTAGGCCTGTAGCGGTCCTTGTGGCCCTGGCGGTCCTGAATAGGAAGGGGTCTTTCCCATTCGGGCGAGAAAAGCCATATACCGCCAAAACCTTGTTAATTCGTTTCTGCCCTAAATATTTCCCCAGACGCCGAGCCAAGCAAAATTTGGTACGATCTAGAACGAAAGGCTTTGATTGGATGCATCAAAAAGGAGATCTCGGCAAATATCGGCTTATCTATCGCTTATCTATTTACGCGATATCTATAGCCAATAAAAAGAGGTTGCTAGGTAGATGATAGCTCGGCATTCCCTTAGGGCAGAAACGAATTAACAAGGCTTTGGCGGTAGGAAATAAAACTACATAGGTATGCTAAATCCCAAATAGGAAGGGGTATTTTCTATTCGAGCGCCCCGGCAGGAGGTAGCCCCTATCCCTTTGAGCTCTGCTTTGAGTGCCGCCTCGGCTCTAAGCCAATAAAGTTGATGGATTTAAGATACTAAGGTTCGCTTCCCCCGGACCGCACCTAATTATACCCATGCTAAATGTAACTCCCGGGGCAGTAGTACTTCTTAAATACGGTTCTACAGGGGGCAGGGGACCCACCACACAACCCTCACCTCTACAACTACATCTAGAGGCTTTTCTAGTCTGGGCAGTTAGCCGAAGCCCTGGTCGAAGCGACGGCCAATCTGCCGCTAGGGCCTTCGGTTAAAGGCTCACGCTCCCCCTGTTACGTCGGTGCACTTTGCGGTGGCGTACGTTATAATTCTGGCTACACACTTTAATTATAAGGTGAAGAGGAAAGAAACCGTACAACAGGCCAAGGCCTGCCGACTGAGCCTTTTGTGTGCGAGCCTCCTTATCTAATCTATCTANTCAGGTGACCTACGGTCACCTGACCTGACCACCACCTACGGTAATCTGAACTGACCTGTGGGCTCAGAACCGTAACTCCCCCCAATACAAGTACTATTTACCCGACGGAGATATGTGCCCTGAATGTACTGTAGATAGTAAGCTGCGGACCATGGCTGGTGTTCAATAATGTTAGAAGCATTAGCTCCGAGTTGATGATAGTGAAGCAGAACGTGTAAATCAATACATCGACCCGCACCCAAACCCTTTCACTTGGCACTTCTATAGATCCTACACAAAATAGCAGGATTACTTCTCGGAAGAGTAATAATCCCGACAAGTAAAAAATAGAATCGGCATTAAGCTGACTAGAAATTAACTAATGACGAATGTAATGGCTGTTTATAAAGAAAAACAATGCGAAATACATAAAGCCCTGTTGATTGTTTTATCCCCCTAAGGTTAATTACTCGCACTGCCATAATGGATAACAGTAGGGCAGGAGTAAGGCATCGTGCTAGCTAGGTTGAAGTATAGTGGCTAGTGTTCAATAGTACATGTATCAAATCCTTGTAGGTATAAGGGGCATGTAATCCAAAATTACCAATCCACAATCCGTGACGGAAGTCCCGTCTGTTAATCCACGTCTTCGGGGTAAATAAAAGGAAAGAAACATCAGGAAATAGTTCGTAATAAAGATTGGGAGTAAGTGTTGTATGCCTAGGGGGATAAATCGTTCCGAATTGCTGGTGCAATGTATTTCAAGGCCGAGGAGGGGTGATAGACGACTGCCTATACCGGTGGATAGGCCAAGCGTGGCCTATTAGGTAATTGCCTAGGATCTCTTGCGTCGAATAGTCCAACCACCGTAGCTAGAATTACGAAATGCGTACTTATAAGGAGTGGTTGCCATCCAAGGTCAATTCTTAATTGTCTGCTTTCTCAACAACGTGTTGAAGATCTATTTGCGGTGTAATGTATGGATATACCGTTTTGCGTATCATTGTTCGTTGTTCAAAGGCGTAGGCGAAGCCGATAAGGTTCGACTCAGTGAACTTTGCTCCTAAGAAACTGAGACCAAAGCTAGAGCCGTAGTCAGTACATGATCAGGCCTAGTATGACTTATATAACTCACGGTATGTTAGGAGCAGCCGATACCAATCCATCAGCGTCGGAGACAATAGGCTGCTCAGGCGGCATAGCTCCAATTGGAACGGAAACAATAGGTGTACCAACAACCGCAGCCCACTCCCAAGATAAGTGAGACGGTAGAATGACCGCGTCGAGACTATGCCGCCTAATTGCGCCAAGCAAACCTCCCTCATCACCGTAGTATAAACCTCGTTGATAAGCACGCCAGAAATCATATTCTGTGTTATTCCAGTTTGATAACGCTGCATCCCATAGTTCCGTAGGCTTCTCCGGGTATCCCTCTAAGGGGCTTGATTGAGTCCACCGGCGCAGTTCGACCAAGTTTGTAATGTTATGCGGGTTATATTCTAGCTGTCCTAGATATTCCTCTATGTTAACTACGAAGTCTGCGCCCATAATCTGGGCACTTAACAAGCCATCATTAACAAAGTCTTGTGCCGCAGGGAAATCGGTATTTTCGATGATATGAGCACCAGCTGAGCGCAGGATGTCTAATGCCTCGTTGAAACTCTCAACCATTGATTCCGTGCTGTCGTCTAACATAAGAGAGATAACGTTGCGAGGTACACCTAATCGAGCACCGGCAAGAGCCGAGAGTTTGCAAGCGTTGACAAACTCCAAGTCCATGTGATCCGGAATAGCAAAGGTATAGTTATCCAGAGGGTCAAATCCCGCGATGCTTTGTAGAACATAAGCGGAATCTTTAACAGCTTTCGTCATCGGGCCGACAGTATCCATACGCTCGCTGATCGGGATTACGAGGTGACGCGACACAAGCCCCACAGCTACGTAGACTTAGTAAAAGGTAGATTCCATCTAGAAGACCACGTACTCGGTTTGATTCCGACAATATTGTTGTAACTAGCGGGATCTATAATAGAACCCGCAGTTTCCCCTCCTAAACACACCGTCGCTAGCCCTAGACTGAGGAAGTTAGTACTTGCTAAGCATTAGAGATGCTACTTACGAAGCTGCTACCGCACTACCGCTTGAACTGCCCGAGGGATCTTGGTGAGGATAGAAAGGCCCATAGGTCTGTCCACCATAACCCGACCAACCATTGCTAGAATTGAGTGATATTCTAAAGTTACCCCATTCGCTTGGATTAGTTTTCCCCAAAATAATGGCTCCCGCCTCCCGAAGTTTTCTAGCTACAGTAGAATCCGTAGGGACCCTGGCTCCTAACAGTGCGTATGATCCGGCTGTGTTATTCATGCTATCGTTCGTAGCAATCTAGCTCGAGATTATATGTTACCTAATGCAGAGACGAGGTTATGGAAGGTATGAAAAGAGACAATGGCGGAGGGATGAAAGATATTGATGATTTCCCCGAAGAGAATAGGGATAGGTAGTGATGGAAAGAGGATTTCGATTAAAGAACACATGAAACATCGAAACTATACAATGATATACATACCGTATCTTTAATCAAGATAGGAATACCATGTAGCGGGCTAATCTGTCAGCTATCATCACTAATTGTCCACTCTAATGTACCTACCCGCGGACTGCGCCCTTTAAACGCTCCTCATCAAGCTCAGAGGCGATGGACAAGGCATCAGGATTAATTTCGGTAACAACGCTCAAATCCTCGTTAACTTCGTTGATTCGAGCAATGTAGGCCTGTTAAACAGCATCAGGAAGATTCTTTTCAATTGCTTAAGACACTAGGGTGACTTACGTTGACTAAATCAACACTAGTGAACTTGTTGCACTGAAGACCTGTTGCGAGAGCGTCAATACCGGCCTCATACAAACTTAAATCCTGTTCAGATTTAACAACGCTATTGAGACGGTATTGACTTGTGTGGGTGTATTCCTTCTGACCGCGTTGCTGATTGAGACACAAGCCTGGCCTAGCACGAACAATCATGAAGGTGGTAAACAAGGCTCCGAACAACATATTCATTATTGAATTATGGGGGGTGCCGGAACTTTTCGGGTGTTAGCCCCGTGGATATGTCATTGGGGAAAGCGGGTTTTCTGATGAATTTTATGCAGACTGTGGTTGGGGCAAGCCAACTGAAAAGGGGATTGGAGAAGGGAAATTGTTGTGGGATCGAGGGTGGCATGGAGGGGAGGATGTAGGGGTATTTAACATGTGCACAGACCAATCGCGCCACCGCCACCGCCTCCTGCTTGGGCTCCATGAAGCCACCAAAAAGAAACATGTCGAACCTCCCCGCTCACAGCTCCGATCTGTGGTAAGATTATATGAAACTTCCCTGAATCCCCCGTCAGAGGCAGCATGGCAGCCAGCAATATCACATTTCTTCCTCTTTGTTATCCTCAAGCGTCGTGGAAATTGAGGTAAGTTTAAACTCGAACACTAACCACAAAGCTAAGGTTGCAAAAGCGTTATCGTGGTGCCTGATTTCACAAAAGATGGCACTGCGCCGGACCGTACTCACGACTGGGTCACATCCATGATGCCACCTGATGGTACCCAGGCCCAGATCGCTCGCTTTGAGTATCGAATTTCCATGACTGGATGCTCTATCTGGCGTCAATTAAGCGAAAAGGGAGAAGATTTGCTCCGCATCTTCCGCCATACTGCAGGGACACACCAGGTATGCTCTAGCCGAAACTAATAAATTGTCTCCCGTGCTCATTTTAATTCTCTTCAAGATCTTGGAAAGGCCCATAATACTAGTTGGATATGGGTTTGGGGGTTTCATTATCAAGCGCGTAGGTCACAGCGCCATTCAAAGTAGTGCTTCAGCTTGCTTACCTAGTCCAAGGCTCTGAGCATCCTGTCTAATCCAATGTTGCAAATCCATAGCAAGGATATCCTGAACATGGTTGCCGGTGTTGTATTCTTTGGTACCCCGCACGCAAAAACCAAACAGCCTGAACAATGGTTCCGATTAACATTGTTATTGAATATTGCAGGGAAACTGCCAAAACGATTCATTGCCCAGTCTGAATCGGACGCAAATACAGCTGCCATCATATGTGAAGACTTTGAGCAATCGGGGCTAGACGCAGTTGTATTATCAATATACGAGACAAAGCCGACAAGAGTAAGGTCAGGTCGCTGGAAGCTAAAAGATTCAGTTACGGTTTGTTGCAGTAGGCTTCTCATGATGCACACAGTGCTAACAGCTTATCTTAGATTGTTGATAAAGCTTTTGCTGAGACGTGGGCAAAAAACGAGAAGCTTCTGGGTAATAACGCTTCTCATGAGGATGTGGGCACCGTATACTCACGCTCAGCGACTCAACAAGAAATCGGCCTACTTTTGATGACTACACTTGGCACGCCCTGGCACAAGATGGGAGCTAACATTATTCAAGGTAAGGCCCTTACAGGAGGAGCGAATCTCAAATTATTAATTTTGATAACAATGGTAAGAAATGAACTCTACAGACCAAATGGACCTTTGGGAAGACTCGATCTCTCAAGTTTCAATGAACCGCAGGTACGGGGACGACACATTATCTCACTCACTCAGCCGTATACACGGTAAATTCTGCCTCTCTCCTTCGATATCTGTGCATTCACTAACATTGTGTCACCTATTAGACTCATCAGAGGCTGCGGTTTTAGGATCAAGTTTGCCATCAAACTTTGACGTTGTTCCCTCTAATGACATGGGAGAATATGTCGAAGAAGAGCTTAAGGCGATTGCGTGGCCATGTTACCTATGGGATGAGTTCGAGAGCCCCCGTGGCTTCTTTGGGCGTCAAGACACTTTCCAAATGATTGATGACCATTTCTTCGCCTCTAAAACCCACAGTACAACGCCGTCTCTACTTGATAATCAAAGATTGCCCTGCTGCTGTATAAGTGGCCTGGGCGGAATAGGGAAAACGCAGACAGCGATTCAATACGCAACCACCCGACGGAACGAGTTCGATGCAATTTTTATTATCCAAGCCGATAATTCTGCTAAGCTATCTGAGAAGTTTCATAAAATTCCTCCCGCCCTTGGTCTTTCGGACGGCGTAGGTGAGGGTGAGAAGGGGTGCGAGGAAGCGGATCTCGTCGTCAACCGCAGCAAAGCATTAAAATGGCTATCATCTCCAAATTTCTCCAGCAAGGCTTTAGCCCAGCGAGATACCTCTCTAGGAACTACGCCCAGTCGGAAATTCAATTGGCTCCTTGTATTTGACAACGTCGAGGATCCTTCTGTTCTAAGGGACTACTGGCCTTTCGGTAATGTAGGCTGCATATTAGTGACAACTCGCGATGCCAGAACTAGCGACTATCTTAGTTCGCAGAGTCATGTAAGCCACATCACTCTTGATAAATTGGATCTGGCTCCTGCTTTAGAACTCTTCTTACTGCTCAGTCATACGACACCAAATGAAATCAACACCGAGAACGCTTCTGTGATTGTTGACAAACTAGGGGGTCTTCCCCTCGCTATTGAACACGCTGCAGCCTACATTCACGGAAAAGGGATGACCCTGAATGAATTCTTAAGTCTTTACGGCCACACACTACTAGATAAACATGGAAACGATACTAGGAGCCGGTCCTGGAGCTATGAAGTTGCTACATCGTGGGCTCTCGGAAGTTTAAGCGCCGCCGCATATTCACTACTTAGTGTATGCTCATTTCTCGACCCTGATGGTGTACAAGACTCAATCTTAACTGAGATCATGGGAAAATCTCTAACGCAAAGTTCGCTAGCTGATTATCCAAATAATCAGCTAGCACATATAGATGCCCGAGGCGAGTTACTAAGAAGCTCGTTGATCAGGGCTAACATGAGCGTAACTCCAGTCGTCATAAGGGTTCACAGATTAGTGCAGGATATTTATTTAGCTAGAATGGCCGCTTTCCGGCGAATCGAGGTGTTCACTTTTGTCGTTGACTACATATTCGACGCCTGGCCTTTTACCGAGAACAGTTGGGATCACCAGGACGGAGCATGGGCAAAGCAAGAAGTTTTGCTACAACACATTTTCCGACTATCACACATTGCGGAGACATACGATCTTAGTAGCGTTGAACTCTCATTGAAGCGCAAGTTTGTCACACTACTTTCAAGCGGTGGTTGGTGAGTAGAAAGGCTCGACACTTCTTTAAAGTTCCCACGAACTGACCCCCGGATTGCAGGTATCGTCAGGAACGTGGCGATTTCGACTCTGGGATGCCCTTGTTTGAACTTGGCGTCCGATTGTGCGCTGACTCACCGAACGACTTCTTAGATCTACGAGCCGATCTCTCCTTTGGTCTAGGTGGTGCCACTTGTGACACCAATAGATGGCCGGAGTTTTTGGTAAATGCACAGGACCAGCTTGACTACCGCCTTCGATCGGACGCTGCTGCTGGCAATCTCCCAACCTCCAATACCGCGATCGCATATAGCGAGCTTGGTTTAGCGCAAGCCCTGATGGGGGATTATGGAGGTGGTGTTCAAAACTGTGACAAGGCGATACAACTCTATGCTAAACAACCAGAGGTGATTAAAGGCACATTTTTCCCGGCGTTTCCCCACATCCATCGTGCTCTGGCGCTCGTTGGGGCCGGGCGACCCGAAGAAGGTGAGCGGGGACTTTTGGAGCTCATCGGGTGGCACGAAACCCAGTTTGGCCCTCGGCATACTGAATTCAAGTAAGCTTGTGGACTCCAGTTACCGATATTTGGGTAGGCGCTACTACTAACGATGTCCATATAGACTTGGCTATGCATGGCATTGTTGCGGACTGATATACTCCCGCACCGGCCGTCCGAATGCCAGCATTGCCGCATATAATAAAGCTTTCGCCAATTACCAGGCGACGGTTGGCTCGCTTTATCACCGGACTGGAAATGTATGTGGGAAGATTGCGGAACACCACGAATCGTTAGGGCAGTTCGAGGCAGCCGAGTGAGTATTCATGGGTAACGTTATTTCCACCGAATAGATATACTAACGAACAAACAAGCTTTTTCTTCAACGAAGCCCAGAAAGCATATACGAGTCAGCTACATTATAAGCCGGAGCTCGCTCGGCATTACTTCATTCTGAGTCAGGCGCTGCAAGGTCGAGGCGACCAAGAAGCGGCGAACATAGCATTCCAAAAAGCACAAGTTCTGTATAACGAGATTATGCTACATAATGAGCCGACCTCTATGTCACTAGAATCTCTCAACACCCTGGTCGCGCCTTGGGTATGGTGATCTAGATGGCGCTATTTCCTGAACCACCTCCCTACTGTGAGAAATTGTTGAATGTTCTGAGGGCGGAAGAGTATCCAGGATATGCCGCCGACAGGTGCTAGGACAACAAAAGGGAACCATATGCTCTGGGACCCTGTTCCAAATTCCCTTACATTCATACCAAATAACGAAAATACGAGCGATATTGGCAAAAAGAGGTACGCCAAAACGGTTAACCTCTTTTGGTCGTCTGCTCTTTGGATGGCCTTCTGTGATTCTCGAAGCATAGCACCGTTAAGTATTAAAACCAGAGTCTCCTTGCATAACTCTTTTAAACTCTCTGCGCGACCTAGAAGCTCCACAAAGTCTATTAGAATTGTCGCGAGGTCGTCAGGTGAATGGCCTTGCTGTGTTTGTGTAGATGAACTGCTGGTTGGTGGGGTGAGCCCGCCAAGAGGGCCCAACCCGCGGGCCTTTAGGAACGCGATATTTTGCTTCAGGCATTGTCTATGGTCCTCCAGTAGTTCAATGATGTATCTAAGCGTGTTGGTTGCTAAGTCTATGTCTTCCCCATCTGTAGGATTGGGTTCTAGGTCTTGGACTAGGCAACGGAGTCGGTTGAGGAACTGACACTCAGAGCCCGCCACCAGCCTAAACACTTCACATATCAGAGATAAGACGTCCGGTGGCGTGGTTGGTATATTGATCGACATCCCAATGTAGAACGGCAGAAGAGAAGCAACGTGGCTAATGGAATTAGGGGATGTGGAATTATAATCTAGTGGGACTTCTGGGTGAACAACATTGATATTTAGTGTTGGAGGCCTTGGAACAATGATTGGAATTGGCGAAATGCCGGTGGCAGAAGCTTCTGGTATGGGTGAGTCTTGTCTACCGAAGCACGGCGGTCCGTTTTCCTCGTTCATCTCCAGGCCATTATCTAGTAAGACAACCGCTGTTTACTTATTAATTCGCGCAAATTCATATGAAAGTGCGAACCTTACCTATTCGTCCACCACTCTTTCTGTTTCTTGTGAATATCGAGATCTCATGTTCTACGGAGAGTAGTCGGTCGCTAAGCGTTGAGAACTTGCGGATCACAGTTTCCCCACATGCCATATTGCTGGAGATTGATTTCTGATTGCGTCTGGCAACATCGGAGTCCTTCCTACGACTTCTCTCAATCTGCTCCGGGGCAAGTGTATAGGTACGAGTATAAAGCGACGCGAGTTTGAGCGTCATTATGTCAGTGTTCGCCGATGGCAAGGAAGGTAGATCTGAATGATCGCGGCCCGGTAGGTAGCGGAGATGGCGTCGAAAGAATTCTGGGTCAATTTTATATTTGGTCCCTAGAGCTTCAATCCATTTCGATGATAAAGAGCCACGAACAAAGATTATTTGATCCACGTTAGCCTCTGATTGCGGATGGTCTATGAAACGTGTTAGGCCGTCGTCAAGGTTAAAGTCTCGTCGTTCTAATTGAGCGCCACCGGAGAAACTATGCACCACGACATGAATGAAGGCGTCACTATTTGGCCTTGTGCACCATTGCGCATGAGCCGAGCCGCCGCTTCGCGTTTGTTGGGTATAACCCGGAGGCGTTGAAAGATAGGGAGTGAGGAACTGGTACTGAACTCTTGAATAAAGCTCGGGTCGGCGCGGTGTTTCCGAGAGTCGATTGAGACGGGCTGTGTAAGTCGTCTGCTTCCGGTTCTGCTCACCGTCTGGGCTAGAGCCGCCGGTATAGGTCGCCCGTGAGGATGATATGGTTAACATGGTGTAAGGTTAAATAAACCGTCAATATGAGGTTCTACATTGCAAAGTTGAAAATTGGAATACTTAATTACAAGGAGTGATTTAAAGAAGCGCAGTTGCATTGCCTCAAAACCCAAGCCCAAAACCGTAATATACATCTTCGTACTGTATGTAGACGGATTCAACGAACCAGGTTGGCGCTGAGCCTAAGAAGTGGCGTGGGGGCCTAGCAGGGAATGCTGCCGATGCAGGGGGGGAGGATAGTGGGGGAGCGTTCTAAAAAAGGAGACCTTCCCCAGCCTGCCTTAATCATGATCAATTTCTGAAGGTTCTCGCCCTAGGAGAACTAGAATAACCGCTAGCTATTGAATAACAACGTGTTCCTGGGTCTTGTAGTATGGCGGCCCGCAATGTCCTTGTCATCGGTTCGTTTCCTACGAGTCCAGTGCGTATTACATTGTAGCTAACATTCAAGTAGGTGCAAATAGAGGCCTGGGACTTGGGTTGTTGAAAACCTTTAAGGAGCGCGGGTATAAGGTTTTTGGCACTGTTCGGCCACAAACGAGATCAGACCCTTCTTACAAAGAGGTAAGCCGCATTTCGTTTCCACCATCATAACATTCAAGAAATTTAAGCGGCGGCAGCTTGAAGCTACTGGAGCTACCATCATCGACCTCGACTACTTAGAGGAGGGCAGTATTGCCGCTGCTGCTAAAAGCTATGGCAATGATCAAGTTCTGGATGTGCTAGTGAACTGTGGCGGCATTGAAATGTATCCTGAGAATTGGCTCGATACTACAGCGGAATCGCTGGTCTTCAAATTCCGTGTTATGACTGTGGTATGTTTTGCCCTTCATCTTATCTTCCGGCAATTACGAACTACTGAGATAGGGTCCGTTCCTTGCGAGCAAATACTTTCTTCCAAATCTAGAGAAGAGTAAATTGGGTAAAATCGTCAACATTACCTCTGAATGGGCATCTATCACAGGTAGGATTAGTCACGCCAGTTCCAATCACAAAATATTTGGATGGAAGCGCTGATCTAGACGAAGCCAATGACTGTGGTACACATATTAGCTACCGCGTCCCCAAGTCCGCACTCAATGCGCTCAGCATATCGGTCGCAATTGAGCTCAAAGCAGCAAAGAAGAACATCGCTGTGCTGTGTATTGATCCTGGCGACGTCCCTACCAAACTCAGTCGATGGGCGGGAGATATTGACTTGAATGATTCTGTGCGTGGCATGTATGAGCAAATCGAGAAAGCCACTATTGAAGACACGGGTCTATTTGTGAACTGGAGAGGCCATAAGTGGCCGTACTGAAGCAGTGGGGCTTGAACTTTTTCTCTTCGGTTCGCTATCTTACCTAGCTTTTTCTCCGCGCATCTAAACACTCAGAATTTACCTGCATTTCTTAAAACCAATATAAAGACTTAGCCTCCCAAGGTTTTAGAAGCTAGATCTCCGGGGATAGGGGTCACATCGCATGTACATCTACTCAGGCCTTGCAGCGATTGATTTAGAGATTCGAAAGCCTCATAACTGACAAAAAAGTGCCAAGGAAATTGAATAATAATATTCTCCACAAGCCTGTTAGCCACCTGTAATAACGGAGTTATAGAGGTAGGGAAGGGACGAAGGACAGTGGATTGTTACTACCCCTCACGGTGCCAGCATGCCAATTAATCCATCTCAATATCCAATTACTTGTTCAACAGAGACAGCTAGGAAGGCAATAGGTTATAGAGGTACATCTTAGGAGAAAAAGAAAGTCCAGGCCTCCCTAGCAGAAGCGGGTCGGGGTTTTCTGTATCCAGCTACCTGCATGCTTACCACACCGGTCAACGCTTAATGAACTGATGTGGCGCTATCACCCCGCCATCGCCCCGCTAGTTCAAGAATCTAAGAACGTAACCGACGCAATTGCCAACCCTTCAATACCCGCTCGGAGAGATGGCTCAATCTCTGCTGCGAATCTTGCATTGTGATTAAATGGCAAGTCTCGAAGGGTACCTTCTTTTTTAGCTTGGTCATATTCTTTTCTTGGACTCACGCCGTAATTCCAATATACATATGGTATCGGTTTCTTGCCTGGCGGGTTCCCTAAAAGAACGAAATCATCCGCGGTCATGTCAAGGTCCATTTTGATGATCTTTCCTGCAGCGTCATCACCGTAGAAACTAAGTAGGGCACTGGTGAACCTGGCTGTCGCCTCCTCGTTATTATCAATAGGTGGGCAACTGGTACGGGTCAAGATCCTAGGATCCCTAGGAGAATTCGCAACCTGGCATTCCCCTTCGATTATCCGCTTGACCGCCTTCACTGCTGTGCGCTGTACGTCTGCATTGAAGGAGCGAATGTCTACCTTGAAATCGGTGAAATCCGGAATGATGCTAGCATCGGTCCCACCATGGAAATAGCCGCAAGTGATGGTGCAGGGCTCGTCGAAATCGATCTCTCGGGCAACGATCATCTGCAGGCGTGAAATGATACAGCTTGCCATTAAGATAGGATCAATACCTAGTTCGGGGGTCGATGAATGAGTACTCTTGCCATAAACGCGCACGTCCAGCGAATCAAGGAAACCGAGCACACGACCCGGCCGGGTGCCTATAGTGCCAGCCCTAGTAGGCACGGCATGCTGGCCAAGCACAACGTCAGGCAGTGGAATCTTGTCGAAGAGACCGTCATCGATCATGGCCTTGGCACCAAGTAGTCGCTCTTCGTTGGGCTGAAACACGCAGACCACTGTGCCAGACCACTTGTCTTTTGCTTTTTGTAGCAGGTCTGCGGCGCCCAGCAGACTGGCCATATGCATGTCGTGACCGCAAGCATGCATAACTGGCTTAGAGCAACCATCCTCATCGACTTGTACCACCTTACTAGCATATGGGAGCCCCGTATCCTCTGCGATTGGCAAGGCATCCAATTCCGAGCGAATCAGCACCGTTTTCCCCCTCCCGTTGGATAATATGCCAACAACACCATGTCCTCCTATATTTTTCTGCACTTGGTAGCCAAGAGAAGCCAGGTGATTAGCAACGGTGGAGGCGGTGCGGGATTCCTGGCAGGGGAGTTCCGGATGCTGATGGAGGTCTTTATAAACCGACGCGTATTGATCTAGCGATGGAAAAGACTCTCTGAATACGTCACGCCATTTCTCGGAGCAGGATATCTGCGTAGGGTGAACCTGCATGATGTTTGCGGTTTTATCGATGATGTGTACTTCGGTGTCGGAGGAAAGGGGAAGCTGCTTGTTCAAATTACCAGCCTAGAATACTACCTGGGCGTTCTGGAATATGACAAGTATAAGCAGGATGGTCAATTGGGTTGCGGGCCAGCCTAGATAAGCCGGGCTTTATATCCGATCATTTGAGGCAGGTGTTCTATACCGACTCTCTGTGGCTGTATATTACACCATACCAACGGCTATAGCCTCTGTTATTGGACATGGGTACCTAGTGGCGGGACGGACCTTTTTGGTTCATATGCGTGCGTGTACTGTGTATTCGTGACATGGCCTTTGGCTGCCTATTCCGCGTAACTACCACGGCAGACTACCTACATATAGCTTCTTGCATATGCAATATGTAGCAGTTAAAATTTGGTCTAAGCCCAATATGGTTATTGTTTTATTGGGTGTATCCCGGATGTGCAATAGAGGCCGGACACGGCAACTGCAATTTCATTTGTCTCAAAGTACTACCAAGGTAATATGCTTCTGTAAGGTGACTATGATCTGGAGCCTTACGTAGCACTACAGATCCGGTCTCAAAATAGCGCTTCATTAGGAACAGTCTAGTAGGAAAGGCACCCGATATTCTCTATAGCATGAGACAGCACCGCCGCACTAAGAACATACCTAAGGTATTACCTACAAGGGTAAATTCTATGGTATCGGCAAACCACTATTCCTAATGAAGCACCATTGTGAAGCCAGATCTGTAGCCTACCTAGCACTGCTAAGGTTCTAGATCATATTCACGGTGACCACACGGAGGAGCTAAGCGTGGAGTTACCGATGAGTACAAAGGTCGAGGGGTGATTTTCACCGAAATGAAAGTCTCTATAGGATTAATTGAAAGTTCACAATACCAAAGACACCTCCTAGGACTAGTTCAGCCGTGATTTGCCTTTTACATAGATCTAATAAGATAAGAGTACGCCAGTTAGGGCAGCTACCGGCCAGGATTTAGTCCCCTTTGTGGAAAGTGAAACGCCCTCTGAAAACCGACGCGGAAGGTAGACCACCGCCTCTTTCTCTTACAACTCGGGGGAACTCCTGACATCACCTCCATTGCCGCCGTAGGGTATCGAACCCCTTAAAAGTAATGGCCGCTACAGAAGGGACTCTCACCTTTTTTGAGAGAGGATCATGGCCAGCTCATGAGCGACCCTACGAGCTCCTATTCCTACCACCTGACTCTAGCTTCCCAGTGAGCAACTATAGAGTGATACAGGTCCCCGATGTGCCCATTTACGACTTGAGACCTTTGAAGGACACGCTATCTCTAGACCGTGAGGGTTTCTTGATGGCCAATATTAATACGAGAATGGAATATGAGGATTATTTTGACCGGGAAAAGCTGAAGACGATCTACATACCGGAAATCAAGATTTTTCTCAAAAGGAAGTTGGGCGTTAAGGCAATCTATGTCCATGAATGTGTTGTGAGCTATCTTCAAGTCAAGTTTTGTCTTGGTACCCATTTAGGCTAACATTAGTAGATACGTCAATCGGATGGGAAAGGGAGGCATTCGGGCAGCTTTGGCCAGCCCATCCCTAATGTCCATACCGGTATGAAAAATGCCTCATCTGAAGATTCGCCGTTGACTGTCTAGATTACACTCATGATTACGCATTGGAGCTCCTTGAGCAACTCACGGGAGACAAGTCGCAGGCTGAGGCAATCAAGGGTTCCCGGATTCAAATGCTGAAGTCCGTTCTTCACGAACTCTTCCCACGTTCTTGATCGTCCCATTAGACACTTATCTAACGCTAGGCAGTATCTGGAAACCATTGAGAGGGCCACTCCGAAATTGGCCGCTCGCACTCTGCGACCTTCGATCACTCAGTCGCGATGACGTGGTAACATTTGATGAAGTGCACGCTGGGGCAGTACTGGAGTCTCAGCAAGTCATTTACAACTCATCGCAGAAATGGTACTATCTACCGAACCAGGATCCCGACGAAATCATTGTCTTCAAATCAATGGACAGCGTCGTCAGAGGCGAAGGTGTGAACGGATATCTCTTCGCTACCTTGATATAATGTCTAACGCAGCTTAAATAGTGGCTCATGGGTCATTTTATGACCCAAAATGCCCTGATGGCGAACCCGCCAGGGAAAGCATTGAACTCAGAATACTTGTTGTCTACTAACAGGTATTTCACAACTACTTGGGCTGTCGCACCTTCTAGAATACACGGGTCACGCTTTTGCGCAAGAGGAAGTAGTATGTTATATATTTAAGTTCTGAGATATTTCCTCATTGCTAGGCTATAGAAATAACGAAGATGGCAAGAATTGTGTCCTATTTGAGGAGGAAGAAACTATACGAATCCGAAACCCAAGTAATATTCAAGCTGTTTAATTGTATTGTGCTCATCATACATTCAATATCATGCATGTCCCAAACCTCCAAACCCAGTAAAGCTACCCCTGCACCTTTCAGAGACGTTCGCCGTGCTATTGCAATAATAACGCCTTGATGATTAGCCATGGGGCTGATAGGTCACGATTGTATAACTTACTGGGTTCGTTACTTGGCCTGCTCTACAACTTTGTTCTTCGCGATTTCATCGATGAATGACTTCATGTCGTCCAGGCGCATGACTTTCGTGCCATCAGCAAACTTGGTGTCATGAGGGAGCGCTCCCTTGCTGCTGCATACGACGTTGAGGTTTGGATTGACGAAGATGTCGGTTGGGGCGGGAGGCCAAAATGCTTTCCAGGGTTGGCTCATGATGTTAATAATGCGTTTTTTTTTTATTTTGTATTCGGTAACTGTAGATTGTATATCCTAGGTATAGTTTGGCTCGAGGATTGGCTACTAGATATACATAAACTTGAGCTAGCATTTGCGGCCAACACTCCCCAACGGTAAATGAGGCTCCGTTCCCATTTCCCCTCAATGCATTGCTGTGTTCGAGCAGCGGCGCATACACTTGCCTTTTTTTCGCTTCTATGAGTCACATTACATGCAGCGCGGTTGCATAATTAAATTTGATTGCCGGACAGTAAAGTGCTATTCTGCGTCGGGTCCGAGGCAAAAGCAATGTTTCTAGAGCCTCATTTCATTTATGTGGCCGGATTTGTAGTATTTCGTATTCGTATGCATTCGGCCTAGTTGAGCACATGATTAGGATCCAGCCGGTCAAGCCCATTGATAAACGTAACATGTTCAATTGGTGGCAGTGCCCCAGCCCCCAAGCCATAAACAGGCTGGCTACTGCCCGGTGTAAGAAATGTAACATGATGACGAATTTCTCCCTGCACGCTTTGGAAACGTAGGTCAACATAAGCTGCAGTGGCCCTATTCTCACATCAAGTGGGATCACGAGAACTTTTACTTTCCAATACGAAGGCTTCTCTCGGTGGCAAGGTGCCCCACTATGCAACCGTCCCAATATCGCTAAGCGATGTTAAACTACAGCGGCAGAGCCGCCCCACGAATCTGTTTCTTGCCCTGTTCCTCGCCGTCGCAGTCACCATGGAACCGCTCTCGCGAGGCCACGAGCTTACACAGTGGTTTGGCAGAAATGGAGGATATCTCAGTCAAGCGATAGAGATGCGTCATAGCCTTGAAGATGGTTACCACTATGTTGCAAGGAAAAGACCCATTGGTCCAAAAGAAAGTGTGTGTAGATGCCCGTTTGGTTTGACGCTGTCTCATCTCAATGTCATGCCGGTATCACCACCTGGAATACGCAACTATTCTGTCGGGAGCGCCTGTTCGAAACTTGTAGGCAACCCGGAAATAGAGAGGCATACTGTGAGCATCTTTTTTCTCGCTGAGCAGCGAATGAGGGGAGAAGACAGCTTCTGGTCTCCGTATATTCGAGTGTTACCACTTGAAAACGAGATGGCAACTCCATTATGGTTCAATGACGAAGAAATGGCGTACCTGAAGGGCACAAACTTGTTTTCAAATAGTACTCCCCGCGAGGAGACTTCTATTGGCCTCCAAGAAGGACATTTTAGAGCACAGTGGCACTTAGGAGTTGCTGAGCTCAAAAGAGCTGGCGAACCTGCAGATAATTTTACCTGGTAAGTACCGACAACGTTAATTTTATCCCTGGTACAGTCAACTTTATCTTGGTTCATTCTCAGTACATTGCCCACTCTAGCCGAGCTTTATAGCTTTCTTTGCACAACATTGAATCTAACTAGATAATGTGATAGGGAATTATTCCTCTGGGCAGCAACCGTGTTCTCCTCGCGAGGCTTCACGTCTGATCTAATCACAACAACTAAGGAGCCAAAGGGTTCATTTCCTATTTTATATCCTGTATTGGACGTTTTCAATCACCATACCGGTGCAAAAGTGCGATGGCAATTCTGCGAGGGCGATTACGATCTATATCTCGAAGAAAAAGTTGATCAAGGGCAGCAGATATTCAACAATTACTCACCAAAAGGGAACGAAGATTGTAAGGCTATCCTTAACTAAGCCTTCGTACTTTAAATACTCACCATGTTGATCTAGTACTGATGGGGTTCGGCTTTTGTATCCCCGATAACCCATATGATCAAGTAGCAGTGCGACTCGGTCAGGTGCAACCAAATGTTTACGGTAAACTTCATGAGAGCATACCGAGCCATTGGCAGTCTAAAACATGGGAACCCGAAGAATCCATCTTTTATCTTCAGGCTACATCGCGACATAGCTTCGGCCGCTTAAATGTATACGGAGACTCAGAACTGAGCTGTTTGCGTAGAATACCTTTCGATCTAGCAAAGTCAGTTCAGATAATCCTACTAGAGCGCAATAAGTTGTCTGGGTTGATACTCGGCGAGCAGCAGGCTTGGGCAGGTGCTATTAATGTCTTGCTTCATCAGATGGAGCATGCACTCATGGGGATAACTCGATGGGATAGAGAACTCCCTGATTCTCCTTGTACTAGCGGCGCTAAGGCAGCCTGGATATACCGGGCAGGACAAGTGAAAATACTACAAGAGGTAATCTCGGATTTGAAGACTTTCGCTGGGAACGATAAGACGGAAGCAAGTGGAGAGAGGAAGGTACCTTCAATAGTAGGTATGTAATATGAAGAGTCATGGCTGGGTGGTCTGGTTGGTGGTGGCCATGCCACCACCTGTGGAGCCCCACCAACCCTGGTGAATAGGAGACCTTAGGGAATAGGGAACCCACCGACCGAATGCCTATATTAATGGGCCTAGATAGTGTTACCTTGATTATTTTTCTTTTTTTCTTTATCTTATGATTAATAGTTTTGGCTAAAGGTTTTTATTTTTAATTAAAGAACAAAAGTAAAAAAAANCTTAATATAAAGGTTTTTTTTTTAAAAAGAAACTTTTTTTTATTGTTATTAAAGCTATTAAAGCTAAAAACTAACATATATATTGTTAATAAAAANCCCTTTAGTTTAATAACCTTTTTTTTTATTTAANTAANGTTATTTTATTATAACCGTTGTTTAAAAGAACTARAAGTAAGTGTTTTATATTGTTAAATTTATTAAAAATTYATATGCTATATTATATTACTAGCTAGCAGTATAGCTAGTAAGCTAACTAGTAATATAGCTAGTAGCTTGTTAATAGCTATATTACGCTTAGCGTAATAATAATAGCTTGTTAAAAATAGTTTATATAGTAAATTTAATAAGAAATATATAATTATAACTTTATAGTAGTTTTAGTTATTTAATAATAGTTAGTTAAGTAAAAATTTAAATAAGTTATTTTAAAGTAGGCGAATTATTACTTATTTAATTAATAACTATTAAGCAAAGCTTAGCTATTTAGTTATAGTTTATTTATTTATTTAAGTAAAATATAAATAAAGTTTATTATTTTAAACAATTTATTAATATTAATATTTATATTTATAATAAAAGTTTTATTAAGCTTTAGTTTATTTATAATTATTTTAACTATGTAACCATTACTGACTTTATTGTGTATATATAACTGGGTATAAAGAAAAGGCAAGGCACTTAACGTCTTAATAAAGATTAAACCATTATTTATAATTATTTAATMWTTTATATTTTATAAAGCATAAATAAAAGTTTAAATAATAAAAAATATAAAAAAAGTTATATTAAAATATAACTAGCTTTAAAATCTTATTACTAAATATTTAATATATATATTTTTATATATAAACAGACTTCCGAAACAAACTTCTAAAACAGGTCTCCAAACCTGAGATCTTGCCAAAAATGGCAAAACAAGTCTCCAGGCGTTAAGGTGCGCGGGGGAATCCCGGGGCAGAACCCCGGCGTACTGGTCTGGGGTGACCCCTGGGATTCGGACTCGTGGGAGGTTAGCGAGGAATTTGTGAAGTCTTGGGGTTGGGTCGTCACAGATTGCTGGGATTTACTGCGTTCTACGAACAGGTGGCGTATGCGACGGGGCGAGAAACCACTTTTCTCTGTTTAGGTCTTTGGAGGTCCGTTCGGCTGTGCAATTTTTAACAGCGATGGCCTTTATTTCCCCATAGGTGCTGCTATCGCTTAGGTATTGTACTCGCGCATGTGCCTACAGAACCTCACTCGCCTGCCACATATGAGGGACTATCGCATTTATGTGAGGAAATCTGAGAATGAGAGGATCTCGCACCAACTGAGAATATTCGCAGGAACCGACCTGAATATGATCTTATATGGGATTATTAAGACCCGATACTTGCACTTTTTAGTATGGGAGAAGAAGAGAAATACAAACATGCCGTGCATGCTTAACTACTTGAGAATTCATCCAAGCTTTGATATACCAAAATTTACTTAGTAGCTTAGGGAGATACTTCAATAGCCTTAATGCAACTTGAAGAACCCACGCCAAAGTCCTGAGGATGTGAAGACGCCTTGCGGGTCGACAGCCTGTTGGATCGCTAGCAATCTCTTCTTATTATCTTCACCATAACCGGAGAAGACGTCTTGGCCCTTATTGGCATAGTTGATGTAAATAAATGGGTGCAAGACGTTAAGACTGTCGGCCGCTTGGCGGAAACTGTCGATGAAGCGATTTGCAAAAGAGTAAGCGACTTCGTCACTGGCACTGTTCGTCCAGCTCAAGGACAGCAGGTTGACTGAATTGATTTTAGCTTACGCCTTTCTTTATGAAGCGCTCATGGTGCATGAGATATCAAGACTTACTAACAAGGTGTCCTTCGACATCAAGGCCGAGAGCGTTACCTCCTCTTAGCTTCATCCTTTGGATGGCGCCTGCAGGGATCGAGTACGTAATCAACTCCGGACTTACGTCTGTCAGATTGCTCCCTCGCCATTGGGTCTTGAATATTTCTGTGACCTTTTTACTGAGCTCTAAAGATGGGTAATGTGTTACAGAAGCAAACACGTTCCTGTTGCAAGATTTAGTATTTATTTACGTGCGTATGAGACTGCCTTAATCAATACCTTGTTTGCCCTAATGGTCCGGAAAATCTTGTGCTATTTGCCAGACTGTTGATCCCCCCTGCTAGGGTTGTTAATGCGGGAATCTCATTCAAGCCCCGAAATACTGGCGGGTCGAGGACAGGTCCGGAATATCGTTGAGTGCTGGACATGACAAAGCCACCTTGTTGGGCGGAATAGGCATATCGGTATTCGAGTCCAACATTAACGTCCTCGGAATCCTCAATCGTGAATATCTTCTCGGCCTCCTCGAGGAAGCGGCTTGTCTGGTTATCGCCAAAGCTGCGAGATCCTGTATAGACAGAACCTTGGGGAAAGACGCCGACGGTGAATGATGTCACAATACCGAAGTTGTTACCGCCGCCTCGAAGCGCGTAATACAAGTCTGGGTGCTGAGTATCGGATACGGTTACAATCGTCGCATTTGCCAATACAACCTGCGAATCAGTAGTGAGTAAACAGATACAAATGAAACCTTCATTCGATGAACGAACCTCGTATTCCAAGATATTGTCTACGGCCCATCCATGCTTCCCGGACAGAACCGATGTGCCACCGCCGAGAGCAAACCCGCCAACGCCGACTTGCCCGACTCTGCCANCCAACGTACGCCAAACCCTAGGGGTCAAGTGCAGCATACACTTGTCGCGTGAGAGCTCCGCCCCCAACACGAGCAATGGTACGGTCGCCCGAGACTACCGTGTTGTTGATGAGAGCTAAGTCAATTGTAACGCCGCCGGCGGAGACTGAGTCATCTGGGTATCGTGAGTGGCCACCGCATTTTACAGCGAAACGGCACCATGTATTGACAAGGACTTGTAAAACCCTTGAAACCTCAGCAGCCGAAGATGGCTCGACTCGGCAGGCGTAGGCCGTCTGCAACTGCTTTTGGTCCCAGATACTAAAGTTGGCGTCTGCCCCGTCGTAATAGACTCTGCCGGGAAATTCAGAGTCAAGTGTTTTGCACTGATGTTTGTTGATTTCGATTTAGCACTAGCCCTAAGACAGAGAAGGTGATCAGAAAATAACATACCGCGTTCTGGCATCGGGACTCATTGCCTGGAGAAGCGGTAGCATCCGTGGAGAGAATCGCAATTGCGATTAAATAGGGAATTCCAGCAAACCACATTTTGCTAGTAAGGGAACTTTAAGAGAGGCTTTTCTATGTGTTCCGTACGTATAAGAGGTGGAGAGAAGACTCGACCAAACGAGTCTTTTAAGTAATTACCATAGCTGTTTACCAGAGACTGATTCGCCTCTGCACTATCTCCAAACCGCATTGGAATTTCGCCGCCGTTACGTTCGACCACCCGGAGGCAAGGGTGTAAAGACTTAGAATTATCCCGAGATTCCTTGGTCAGTATCATCAAGAGAAGGAGACGACTAGGCGTCGGGAAAGCCACTAGTTGGGTAGAAGTTTCACAGATGAACGGCCAAGTTGGTACCATCGGTCGGCCTTGGCTACCTGAGTGCGCCAGACAAGTGAGGTGGATCTCTCCCACGCACCATCCCAGAAGCGCATATGCATTCGGATTACACCGGCATGCGGTGGATCCCAAGTTGAACCACTTTTGTTCTATATAATTAACTCGTGTTGTCGTTATGAAGCATACCCAAGGCTAGGTCTCAGTGGGATTGTAGAAACCTGTTGAGGTCGTTGTGCCGGGCACCTAATTATCTCTTATCTATATTATAGGGATTGAGGAGCGAGAGTCTAATACGTATGTTCCTGTTTGTTTACCGTCCTTACCTTATGCATACGTCATCACAACTATATTCGTCATAGATTATATGCTGATGTGAGTAATGGTAAGGTATCTGACCTCTTTTGAGGGGATTGGTCATTAAGGAGAAGGCGGAAAGGAATGAAAAAAGAGAANGAGAGTGAGAAAATGAGAGAGAGAGGGTGTGTGTGTGTGTGAATGAGTGAAACTCTACTATAAGTAGTGCTTTACTAAAAGAGACTTGATAGCAACACAAGCGTAAAGATTTACGTTTTGTTTAAACATAAATACATATATACTTAAACAGGCACTTGTGTCAATATTGCTAGGAAATCGCATGGGTCGAAGTCACGGCGTCATGTAAAGGGAGTGGAAATCCCAAGGTCAGGTACAATACAAATGGTCAGCTAGTGTTGGTCATATAGTAGGTAAAAGGGAAGAAAGATATCTGAACCTGTGGTGGAGGGAGACCTAGCCATGTACTCAGTAATTATGGCGTGTCGCTTACTAAGGACGTGCAGGTCCTGACAGTTCATTTGGGTTTGAGACAACTAGCCCTAGCCAGGACTATGGTGAGGGGGTTTAGTGTACATGGTAGAATAAAACAATGGACAGTAAAGGCCGAATTTTGCACTAAAATATGCTGATTTCTGTCTTTTGCGATTAATAAGAAAATATCTAAAGCGAATGGTTATATCGCGTACAAAATCTGTTGTTCCCGTATGGGGGCATTGTAAATAGATGTTGTTTAAGGAGATAAGTGTGATTAGTCACTGTGTACAGAAATGCTAATATTGTTGGTGAGAGCTACCGCTAATGGGAAATACTCTAACGCTATGGAAGAATTGCAAGGTACACTTCGAATAACGAATGATGGATAAAAGGCCTTGATCTTGTTGCTTTAATCTTCTAAAATAGTACGAATGTGCCTTATAATCCTAGTATCTACTGTAGTTGCGATCTTTTAGGAAGGTGTTAAGTCCTCTCTTGTGTCAAGTGTACTAACAACTGTAATAACAGGAGTATCATTTTTGGCTATAAAATCTGCCTGTGATTCTGTTGTGGATTGATCATTTTCTTGACTCTATAATCTAAGATAGTCTTTGTTTAAGCTTTGGGCATGCTCCAACATTTTGTTTAATTGGTGGCCCTAGGCAGTCAATGCATGCTTTAGATATAGCATGTTGAGATAAATAATCCTCTTGTCTTGTCCATTGGAATGACCCCTAGACTGCTGCTGCCCGAGGACCCCCTTTATGTCTAATTCGGGTATGATTAATTCAAGTTTGTCAATCTAGTCTCCAAATATGATATGGTGCCTCTTTTTCTGAAGCTCCGCAAAAACTACGGGTAGAAGTAGTGGGTGATCCAAGAGTTGGATCGCAAGACAAAGTTGTTCAATTATATGCTTCTTTTAAAACTTGGTACATCCAAAAAGAATTCCAAAACTGAGCCTGCGGTCCGGAAGGTGGGTAACTGCCATGGCTAGATCACCGCCCCAAGCATTCGTTGATCAGCAGTTGTAGACTTAGTAATGTTAACTTGCTAGACTGATTTTAGCAGGGTGTAGGTGACTAACCCCTAGCCTTTACTCTATCTTTGTCCCGTGTGAAGAGCTCTTCCTGAGAAAATAGAGGCATATTAGCGCAATTGATAGCTCGATAAATGGAACAATGCATGTATAATGCGCTGGCTAGCCTTGAAAACACATCTTGTGAAAAAGGGATAATTCTTGTTTGTTGCTGACCTCTGTGTGCAAGGTACTGTTCGCTTTCGGAAACGGTCGTTTTGTAGTCTATTGAGGGCATCTTCACAACCTTGTCATTGTGGCTCGTTGGGGGTCTTGAATGTTCTAGCTGCTTTCCGTCGATGCGTGGTGCTATTCTAATACAGCGTCAGTATACAGTCAACAGGCGCCAAAGAGAGACTGACAATATGTTACGTCATAGGGGTTTCAGGTCAAGTCAGGTCAGGTAACCGTAGGTCACCTACACCACCCACCTACACCACCACCACTTCCACCACTTCTCTTCCTTCTAGTCAGTCACATTCCAGGTCCTATTATTGTCAGATTTTGTAGTATGTGCGCTGTTGTTATATTAGTGACTAGCTTGCTTAAGGCATTTTTCAAAAGCTCTCATTTTTACGTACAGTAACTACTATAGCTAGTCTTTTTTACTAGCCACATCCCTTATATAATCTTTTATATAATCTTTTTAGTAGTAATTAACCAGCTTTTATTTAAACTGCTAATTTTAATATACCCTTTNAAAAATAGCTACTTTAGTAACTTTTTTTATACTTATATTAAAAAGTTATTTTTTTAAATTAAATATTATATATAAAATAAAGCGCTTTATAATAAATAATAAACGNCTATAAGTTATATTAAATAATATGCTTANTAAGTAAGTAATAAGTAGCTTATACTTTTATATATATAAACTACTAAATATTTTGTTATTTTATATTAAAGATTAATTTTTTAACTTACTTTAAATACTACTACAATATGCCCTTTATACTATTGTCTTTACTACATTTGACAAACAGGCCGCCCGCCCGGTGTCGGATTCGAGGAATGGCTGGGATATGGGCCAGTCGCTGTCCATCTTAGCTATTTAGAAGGTTAGGATTAGGCGCTCCAGTGCTTCTTGACCGGGTAACTACTGGGTAACTTATCAAGCTGTTAGTTACAAACTACACAAGTGAGGCTAATATTATATAGTACATACCTGTGGCAAGTGCTTGTGTAATAGGGCTTGGGACAGTACTTCGTATTCAGCTAAAAATACTTCAGGAGTCTCTAGGGTCTGTGTCTTCTTCCCTCTCAGTTAGAAATATTCAGACAGATTTGTAGTCATAAGGTGAAGCCTATTCATTCCTAGGGATAATATTCATGAAACAGCTGAAGTCAGTTTTCCTCCAGTAGCCGTCTCCCATTAGCTCGAGGCCGGGTGTCTGGAACTGTGGCTTCTAGCCGTGTGACAGGCGGGACGCATAAATTGTTTATTGGCTATCGTATATGTGATGAATTGTGCCGTCACGCGCCTCGGTCACTGTGGCTTGTCGGTGTTTAGGACAACTTGGCTCGGCTAGTATAGTGGCTGAGAAAGATATGACAAGGTACCCTTTCCGACCTCAGGGTTTTTTTTTTAACACGGCTATCACATGGCACAGAGCTGATTAACGCTTGCGATACCTCAACTTTGGCGTGGATCCCGGGATCCTCTTCATTTCGGAACTGCGTAGTATCCGGACCACCCCTTTCGGGCCATAGGAAACATCTCGCGGGACTGTAGAGTCACGATCAATTATAGGAAGTGGATTAGTTCCCTCATCATTGTAGATTAAGTACTTGTAGTAGTATTCATATGATCTATCTATTAAGTTCTAGTTACAAAAGAAAGGTGTAAGATAATCTTATATATACGTAAGGATCAATTGGGCGGTCTTTCATCCGATCCCTGCTAGATAGTAGGGATCTCTTCAGATCCACTTATACGTGACAATTTTCAGTCCATTGCATGTTCACAGGAGAGGAAAGAGGAGAAAAGAAGGCTGACGATCGTATATCATATTCGAGTCTACTATTTCATAAATACAACAATTGGGGGATATCAGCTCCACCTTAGATGCGCACAACATCCGTCTTGAGTAATTAATAGTCAACCATAAATGCATACGCTCCGCCTCAATAAGTCTCTGTGCGTACATAAATGAATAAATTTTCCCCCAGCCCGCATCATGCTCCAATGACTCTGCCCATTTATTAGCATACCGGAGCGAGATATGGGTTAATAATAATACAACCTCTTGAGGTTTCTCTGCCGCATATATCTAGTTTCGGATGTTTGCATACCGTCTCTTCATGGTTCGCATATAAACTGCGCCATCATTGCGCTACCTGAAATTTCAGTCTGTAGCATGAGTTTGACGGAATTTCGTCCAACTATTCATTTATAGGAAACGCGCCGTCAAAAGGTTCTTCACCAATTAGAAGGCCTAGTCCCATTGTAGGGTCAGCGCAAATAAGACTAGCGGCGCTAGGGTCGATATAGCTGAGGTTGATGTAGTTAGGGTCGATATAATTAAGGTCAATGTAGTTGGGGTCCGCGTTGTCCCAGATACTGGCTTCAGGATGCTGGGCGTCCAACACAGGTACCCCAAAGTCGGCATCAAGAAAAAGTGCCGGACCCTCCCAGTTGTTCATTTCACCTTCTGCAATAAAGGCGCCCTGATCGATCTGACCCGACTCGGAAGTATTATTCTCCATTGTTAGAAGCATTTCGAGAGTGTCATTACCGGAAAAATCAAACCCCGGACTGTCAGGAAGAGGCGATTTAATATCGTCGCCAAAGTTGGATGAAGGCGTTGACGAGGGTGTTGTTTCTCTCTGGGTCGATGTCGTATTTATCTGACTGCTCGGGCCGGAGTTGTCCGTTCTATCGGATGGTTCAGAAAGAGGTATGAATGAGCTCATGGATGATTCAATGCCGGGGCCAATGTCGATTCCCTGAGGATTATCCACAGCCGGTGGCCGTATATTCTCTGCTGAGTTGGTTTGTGCGCTTCTTGTACTAACGTCGTCATCTACACGAGGGCTCCATTGTTTCAGAAGATCTGGGAGATGTTCGGGTGGAGATGTAGACCATTCCGACCGGAAATGATGCGACCATCCTAGAGTTGCCTTAGAAGATGGGAGGGTCCCGCCCTGTTCTCGGATTTTCTTGATTGTAGTTAAAATAATCTGTAGCTCCGTCGGCCAATGGCTCCACCACGGGTTCTCGGGCCGTTGCATGTCAGGAAAAAGTTGGGACCGAATATCGAACCATCTCTCTTTTCCAGTTATACCTTGCTTCTTAGATATTTTGATATTCAGTACTGATGGGCCTCTAGTCGACCGACAAAGGTCTCGTGCATCGTGGATGTCCCTTTCTTGAGCATCTCTGAAAGATTTGTAGCACCCCGCGCAGCTGTTTTCCCCCGTATGGAAGGTGCGTAGATGGTGCCCAGTTTTGCTGATATCCAAACCTTTAAAATGGGAACAAGCGGAATAAATGTAAGGGTTTAGCTTGTAGAAGGGGCAGGCTAGGAATTCGCCTGGCTTGACATCGATGGTTTGGGCTTCAGTGCGTTTTCGTTTCTTGAGCCCACGTTTCTCGCTGTCACTATCTTCTAATTCCTGCTGTAAACGTTTATTGGATGATCTCGATTGGCTTTGGCTGCTTTCTCTCCTGGGTTGAGTGGAGGAGTCTTCTACTCCTTGCTCCCCCCCATCGCATACAGCACATTCTCGGAACTCGTCGTATACTCGAAGTATGACATCGACACATTCGGCTTCGCCTTGTAGACTAAGAAGACGTAATAAAGAGTTCAGACTGTCGAGATTCCCTTTGCCATGATCCGTAAAGTGTCCACTGTTTTGCTGGGTCTCTCGCCGATCCTTCGATCCCTCAACGTCGAATTGCCGTCCGCGATTAGTTTCCTCATACGCCACCCAGTTACCACCCATGGCAGTTGGATCGGAGCCATGTAGATTTCGTTCGAGTTCAGCTATTTCGGGCGAATAATTTTCTTGAAGCGGGCTTCCCGGAAACGGTGGCAGAGATATGCCGCCTTCTGAGGGTATAGCCTCTGCCACTTCCCATTGCCTTGGTACATTCCCGCTAGGACCCGAAGTCTCACATGGTGGAGGGCTAGATAGGCCAGACATAGCGCTTTGCCCACCCACTGAGGGTTTGATATTCCCGATTTGAGGGTACTCATCTCTCTCTCGGTGGAGTTGCTCACCTTTGTCTGCACCCTGGTCATCCCTCAGTCGACTCTCCTTGTCAACATCTACCTTGCCCTCGATCAAACTCTTCCTGTCCTCATATTGATTTGTCGAAGAACCCCGACTCAATATCCATGATTGAGCTACGTGCGCGGTAAATATTCCTGGACCATGAGATGTAGACTGAGCAGCTGCCTGCTGATTCAGAGCTCCAGAAAGCCTACTAGATGACCCAGAAGCCCCAGATTGGGAACCGAAGCTAGTCGATGGGCTAGAATATTGAGATAGCAAAGATTCCGGAGGCTTTAAGTCTTCTTTCTTTGAATCCACTCGTTGACCGGACTCTTCTCCCTGTGGCGAATACGACTCTAAGTGGGCTTCTTTCGTATTTCGTACAGGATGTGTGGATGCCTTTCTACCTTATAGAAGCTGATCTGTCTGCTGATAGATGCTCGCCTCGGCAATTAGCGCAACGGTTGTGTTGGCAAGACTGGCAGTGTGTGTCGAGATTGCAATTCCACGGGCCATGTCCACAACAGCACTGGAATATGTTAGCATATCAGAATAACTCGGTTGTGTATTCGATATTAAATCTTACACAATACCAAACGATAGGTCCCTCTTTCATAGTCATCCCAGCTTTGGTGCCTCTTTTCAAGTATCTCGGACAAAATCTATTGATATTAACGACGCCTCGAAGTTGGTGACCTGTAGTGTAGATTATGGAATACCATGAATCATGTTAACCCGGTCATCTTAGGTTTTATATGCTGCGAATTTGAATTATATAATGAAGCCAATTTAAATATCGATTTAAGCTTTGTTCTGATCTGAATTTCGATTAAGTGATGGACTTTGTATAATATGTATCAACTTAATTCGATTTCGGATCAGGTTGTGCCAAGCGACATGGATGTCGCCGATCCAATGCAACCAGCGATGCAGATTGTCCATCTGGGGCAATAGGGTGTGGAGGGCCATACGCACATTATCCGCAAAACGATTTCTACCTCCAAACAGGTCAAGTAGGCCAGCCAAGTTAGGTTAATTAAACTGGGTAGATCAGTAAATAAGCTACTTAAATTATAGATCTATAAGTATTAATGCTTATAACTATAAGGTACTCTAGTTAAGCTACGGTTTTAACTGCAAACAGGTATAAAACTTTAAGGTGGTTATTCTTTAGTTCTAGTAGCTTATATTAGTAGGTCAGGTCTGGTAGGGTAGCCCCGGCCACCTTAACCTACCTACCTAACCCACTTAACCTGCTTAACCTGTTTAACCTGCTTAACTTAACCTACTTAACTTACTAAACCTACTTATAATAAATTTAGTCGATTAAATTAATTTAAGCAACTTATTTACTAATCTAACCAGTTTGATTAACCTAACTTAGCTGGCCTACTTGACCTGTTTGGAAGTAAAAATCGTTTTGCGGATAATGTGCGTATGGCCCACCGTTATAGGGTCCACATCTCAGCTCAGAGGTCAATGTATTCGCTACCTTGACCTTTCTATCAGCGTAAGCCTCCATATGCCGGAAATGGAAAGTACTTGCTACATGTATGTAGAAATAGATTCTCTGAAAAGGACTACCTACACCAATCGCACGGGTATTGTACAAGTGTGCGCGAGCTTCTTAGCTAGCTTTCATTTATGCTTATGGTTACGTTAGTAGTGAGGCCTCGATAGCTCGCGTAGAGATGCCTAACTACCCAAATAATTACCCGAAAACAAGAACGAGTTCATCGACTCATATAGCCAGTAAGGAAGGCGGGTAAGCTCCTCGCCGATTTCGAGCCGAATGTGCCAGAATTTGCCCTAGTTAGTTATAATAGCTTACCATGAAGATGAAAAAGCCACAGAAACCATGCATATGAGTATTACTACGTGAGAAAAAATGAAGCTATTTTCTATGGCCAGGTCTAGGTGTGACTATAGACCGGAGTAATCTGTTTGTAACCATGCCCGGCCACCCAATGACACGGCAACTGCCGCACTTGGAAGAAAGGTGAAGACGACGATGAACACTACGCCATAATAGACCCTGTAATATCATTAGAATGCTACTAAACCCTGCGATTAGCGATCTTATAAATTACCCACGCCCGCTGCGCTAGGTATTTCGACCACCGTTCAAAATGCTCAGCCAAGGCGCCATTTCTAGCATAAAAGTGCCTTGTTACCATAGATAAGCCCTGTACGATGAACTGATAGGCATTGCCATTTTAATAAGAGAATGAGGGCTTACGTGTCTTTACTAATACAAGTAAAACCTGATAACTCGCCATAGGAAAGTAGAGCTTTTTTATATATATATATTAAACTGCTAGTCAACTTTATGTATTGCACAAGCTACGAGTTCTTTAAGCAAAGAACATAAATCCGCAAATTTTACTCAGTCGAAAGAGTATCTCGGCTTCATCTCTCGTCGATATATCGACATCATCATCGTCGTCCTTGTCTATACCCCTATCATCTTCCACGTTCATGCCGTCCACAATTGTCTCTTCAACGTCCTCGTCACAGAAGTCAACATGCCCATCTTCTACCCCAACATAATTGTCGATGATTGCATGGTTGCTTCTATTAACTACGTCCCCACCCCTCGCAACTGTCTTGGCGTCAAATGTATCTGCTACCGCAGCTACCCATACTAATGTCAAGGACAAAGAAGTGCTGGTGCCTCTTGGATGCCCTTTCTACCTACCTGCGGTGCCGGGACTGTTACTAATTGGCATTCCTGATGTCTTGGGTGTGTATATGCCTCTCCCCGATACACCTTTCCTCGGATTCCAATCGTAAGCGAGATTTCCTTCCTGTAAGGAGATATGAATTTGAACATTACGTTTGGTATCACGATTAGCAGCGATTGGATGCCAAAAGTAGGCCCGGATGATTCTTCAACGACGGGTGGCACATCGTCTGCAACGCCGACTTCGAGCACATTATCACCTTCTATAAGAGCTCTTAGTTTAATACTCTAGTTCGCGCTAACGTGTTCTGGACATCTCCGTCTACTAGTTCGTCAAGCACCCCAACTTCAACAATGGTGGCAGTGACTTGGGAGCAATGAAGTAGCACGGGAAAAAGCGATAGTGACGACGATGCCGCAGCGGAGTTTGCGTAATCCCCGATCGACGCTGCATTTAGTACCATCCCCACGGTATCTGATCCGGTAACGACAGCTTCGTCGATCAGCACCTCTCGCCGACCGGAACCTCGGTGCCCTTTACTACGAGTACTATTACTATCATGCCACCCGCAATTTCGTCTTCGGAAGCACCGCCGACGACCAGCGAACCACCGACGGTGCCAGCAGTAGCAGGGGATCCTGGGTGCTTCACTGTAACTACCCCTACAGGCGACATATTTATAGCATGTTCCTAAAACCAGGGAGTACGCGGGGTACGCGATGTGACAAGCAATTATCTATAGAATCTAATAGCGATTGAGTATATGATACAGAACAACGTGAAGTATCAAAATAGATATACTAGTATCGTCTTTGACTAGGTATAGGCAGTTGACGCAGTTGTCCCTTTTACTAAGTATAAGCTAGCTAAGTGTAACTAGACTATTTTAAGTCACTGCTCCTCATATATGACCGGAGATTGAGATGTAAGTTCTTTCTATTGGCTCGGCTTCCGACCCCAGACCATTATTTACTCCACTAAACTTATCTTAGCAGCGTTATGCCAAGTTACGACGCTCTCTGGGGTCGCCTTGTTTGGGCTGGTTGGTTTAATCCCGTTTACTCATTAAATGTATTAGAGGGCGCGAAGAAGGCGGATACCGAGCATGTCACTAAAGCAGACATACTTTCTCGGAAATCCCTTAATTTGGCCTTGGGTTCTTCGTATAAGCTGGGAGTCTATAGCTAATTAAGAGGCCTTATACGTGGCCCTAATTGGAGCTAATAGACGCTCGTGACACCCCAACACGGGACATATCTTAACGTGGATCCTAGTATTCTCTTCATTTCTAAATGGGACATAAGTATCACGTGTGATGAATTGCATTCAAACCTTGCTCAAGGCCAAACGCATCTTGTTTTCTATCGTAAAGACGCCATGAAAGTATATGGGCTAGTAGACTTTTTTAGACGGGGGGATATCCGTCTACTGAGCCGCGGGACGGCACTAAATTTGGCCCTGATGGCTAGCCTTGTAGAATTTCTAATATAGCATATGGCAAAGCTAACATCTGTATGGCGGTTTTACATTGTTTGATGAGGCTCTTAGATTCCATTATGAGAACTACTAAACGCGTGTTATTTACGACAACGGAGTTGTAGTTATGACACTAGACGATTGTAGAGAATTTATAGTTTAGTAGGAGCGAGATTGAGCAACGAGACTTTGTAAAACGAGGCATTCACGTCTATATTATATCGTTAATAACCTCTTTCTTTGCCTCTCGGATGTTGCGTGAGACGATGAGCTTATTTGTGGCATTCAAAGCATGTATGTAATGTTGAAAGCTTGGGACGATGGATCCCAGGTTAGGCCACGGTTAACAAAGTCGGTCCTACAAGCACCTCGGAAGACCCAAAGTGTCGACTTACTTAGCCTAACTCTTATGGCGTAAACACTGGTAAAATAACTTGTGACTGTATGGGATTGGACGTGGAGAGTTACCAGATTATAGCGGTTATAGTGAGATAAGTAGTAATAGTCCAATGTTCTACAGTTACACAATTAAATACGATAGTATACAATGTTGCACATAAGACATGTTACAATAATGTCTGACTTGAATCTAAGAGGAGCGACTAGGTTCTGTCTTAGGCTTTTCGGTAGAAGTCCTCATACCATATTCCGTTTCAAGGTTGTCTCTTAGCTTTATCTCTTTCTCCACGAAAACTGTAAGGAACGAAACGCCAACTATAGCAGTCGCCACTACCCAAACAATCTTAAGGCTGTTGCTAAATACGCCAATGACTATGTTTCGAGTCGGTAAGTCCAAGGATCGCACCCAACTACTTGTTGCGTGCGAGTAGCATTGGCCGTTCGCAATTTGGTTCCGGACGGCGAGATCGTCGATTCGACTCGCAAGATTGTCGCAACGACTATTGAAAATTGCGGCGGGGATGGAGACACCCCAAATTGTCCCGAACGTGCGAATAAAAGCCCATGTTGCGGATGACGAAGCTGTATCTTTCTCATCCAAGCCCGCCTGCACTGCCGGGAGTAGCGTACTCAACGCGAGGCCGGACCCTAAGCCCCCAATGAACTGCAGCCCGACATATAGACCAAGCACGCTGTTCTGGTCGAGGAGTATCAGTACACCCGCGCCCAGGGCCATCAACGCAAAAGCTACGGTGTGGATAGGTCGATATCTTCCGGACTTAGCTAGTAGAAAGCCGCTAATCAACCCGCCGGGAACAATAATGACCACCCCAGGGAGCAAAAGGAGACCAGAGCGAGTGGGGTCGTAGAGCTTGACCGCCTGAAAATAGACAGGGAGGAAGTAAAGAACCCAGAATGAGTATAGAGCATGTATAAAGGTGAGAAAGAATGCAGCCGCTGAAGTCCTGTTTCCGAAGAGGTGAGGGGGCGTCATGGGGTTAGCACACCACCGAGAGGACTCAAAAGCAACAAATGCGCCTACGCCGGCAAACCCTAGTAATAATGGCAGAAGGACATGCCACGAAGACCACGGATAGCGTGTGCCACCATACGTGAGGGCGATTAAGATCGATGTAACGGACGCGAGCATCACGACATTACCGGTGTAGTCAATTCGCCGTAGACGATCAGCAACTGAAGGCTTACGGTCGTAGTTTACATGTAAGAAGGCGATTAGGAGGACGAGGGATACCCCGGCAATGGGTAGATTGATCCAAAACACCCACCTCCAGGATACATGCTGGGTAATGGCGCCGCCGATAAAGGGACCTGTCAATCACACTAGCGTCAATAATATCTACTCACAGTAAAAAGTGGTCGCGGTTTCGGGAGCTTGTAGTAGTATCATGAGCAAAATATGCTCGTTACGGCAACTAATAGCTCCTACACATTGTAAAAGGAGGGATTAAGAGTTCTGGAGGACTAACCGAGCGATGAGCCGAGAGCGAAGACTGCGAATATGATGCCCATGAACTTGGCGCGTTCGCGCAAGGGTACAAGGTCACAGACGATCATCTCTATCATTAGAATGATACCGCCGCCACCGCTACCCTGGATGGCACGGCCAGCTATGAGCATGCGAGGTGAATTTGCGCCGCCACTAATCCCGCTCCCAATCGCGAAGATGGCCACGACCGCAATGGTAAGCCANTCGGCGGCCGAAGATATCGGCAATCTGGCCATACAAGGGCAATAGAGCGTTGCTTGTTTTAATATCAGTTTAGTTCAGAATGCAAGTAGCAAGAACATGCTGGAATAAATATTCAATCACTCGCTCACCTCGACAATGTATACGCATTGACGAACCACACGTAGAGCTCTCCGGCGTCCAGGGCCTCGGCGATAGCAGGCATAGCAGTAGATGTAACGGTGCTCTCAATGGCAGCTAAAAGCGACGTGATAGACAGAGCTACGAATATGGCCCAAAACCGCCACTCCCCTGTTTTCGATATGCTGTGCCTGGTTTCTATTATGGACCCGTCGCCGAATCCAGCTTCGTTATGCGTGGTATTCAGCGCATGCTGGGGATCTTCCGGACCGGCGGCCAGCATATTGAATGCTGATTGAATTAAACATATGAAGGCGATGAGACTGTATTGCGTAGGATTATAGCACAAATATGAAATGGGAGCAATGGTGATGAAATAAAAGGAATGTATACGGCAGGCTAGAGAGTCGCGGGCCGTGACCCAATAAGTAACCTCGTAGGTCCATGCACACGGATTTAGAAGATACCGCGCCTATAATAAATGACCTGTGGGATGAATAAAGCTCGGTGTTCTTGCAGCGACCCCCTAGCCACAGCGGATTCGGCCTTAAGGCGAGACAGATCATATACTCGTCCTTTGTCTCATAGGCCCCCATTTCTAATTTGCATTGCACATTCGTCATTCTCTCCGGAACATTGAAAACCATCAATCAATCAATCAATCAATCATGGCCAAAGCAGAGCGTGTTCTTCGTGTTTCGGGGGCTTACTATCGTAACCCAGACAAATCTGAGGAGGAGTTTTATGAGTTCCTTTCCCGTAGCCATGGTGTTGAGTGTGCCAAGGTCCACGAGAAGTACGGTATTCTGAAATACCAGATGGTTAGTTGACCACTCCCGCTAGACTAATTCCCCCTCGTATCTCCCCAGATTCCGTCGACTGACATTCCTGAGACTAGGCGTTCACGACACCGGAGACCCGGGCCTTGCTCACCAGCATGGGGTTTCCGTACGGGGCCGATGACCACGACCTCCATATAGAATACTACATCAAGGAGCCCGAGTCACTAGTTAACGTCTCCTCCGACGAGCGTTTCCGAGCGCTGCATATCGAATGTGAGCCTTATGTCGATATGAACAAGATAACCGTCGATTGCTCTTTGATCCAGGTGTACCTGGAGAACAACCAGCTTGTTAATATCGACAGCGAGGGGAAAAGTGAACAGCTCTCTTTCAAGGAGCTGTCAGATATCAAGGTTTCCGACAAGCCCATCGCCGAATATGCGAAATCTAAGCCTACCCAGACAAACGCTGGAACAGCTGACGCCTGAACTTATTAGGCGTAGCAAACGCGTTTAGTCTGATACTTGGAAGTAGCCTACCTGAGCAAGGTGGTGGAGATGGGTTGTTCACTCTTTTGGAATCTAAATGCCCTCACGCAATGATCATGGATCGGGCGTACGTTTAAGTCGCGATATCCATATTCTACTAGTAACAATACACCCTGTAACGAACTAGAATGATTTATAAATAAATACGAAGAGTACTTAAGTGCCTGCATCTTCGTGCCCATGATATCTAAGCCTCAAATTCTAGTTGACACTAGGAAGCACCTAAGCCCTGAGCCGCCGGGATCTCGACGACATTGATAATTCATTTGAGGCGCACAAGTTCCCATGTACGACCATACCCTCTGGAAAACTCGGGATCCCGTCCGCTCTCCCATAGATAAGCCAGAGAGGGCCAAATTAGTAGTTGGGTCGGTGACGACCAGCGAATCCTTGGTGTTGTACATATTAACTTGTATATTATTTTTTTTTATTTTTTCCCATTGAAGTAGTAAATTTTGGTCGCCTATGCAAGATTAACCCGTAATTACATGCTCAAGTCAAAGTAGGGCCTGTATTTGAGACATAGATTCGTGTTTTGGGGGGCGAGGTGCTAAGAAGCTCTCGTTACTCACAGTTTGATGTTGCATCTTACGCTACCGTAAGATAACGCTTCGTATAGCTATTCCTTATTACTATTGGGTATATCTTGTTTGTTTCAATACGTCATAATGCGATATAATTTACCTAGGAATACCAGCTCTTAAGAATGGATGCCCACTCCATAACCCGCTAGCCATCTCAGCGCCTAATTGGCCAAGACGATCTGCTTGGCCGAAGACCTAAGATACGTCTCTTGGATGAGTCCCTCCGTTACGGCTTTGCAGCAAAAACCTCGGCAACCTGACCTCGCACTGCAGTAAGTTCATGAGCTACGACGCCCATAAGGCTCAAACGGGAAGAAAAAAGCAACGACTGCCATAGCAGCATAGAGGGCTGCTGTGATGTAAATTGGCACGGTCGTGCGAGTATTGGCTACTGTTGCAATAACGGCGGATATTATGCCCATGACGCGGTTGAAGGCGACGGAGATGCCGTTTCCTGTAGCGCGGTGGGCGGAGGGGAGGACCTCGGGCGTGTAGGCATATAGGCAGCCGTAATAGATGTTGACGCAGAAGGCGATGACACAGCTAAACGCCGTGTTCTCGTCGGAGGTCGTCACTGCTGTATAGCCAAAGAAGAAAGCCATAGTGGCCAAAGCACCCGTGACCATGGTATATCTTCTACCGAAATATTTGATATTGCACAGAAAGCCAGCGAGGACAGGGCCGAATATGCCAGAAATATTGGCAAGTGTGTAGTTACGCCAGACAAGATAGGGGTCGGTTGGGCCGCTGACACCACGAACTTTCAGGTAGGTTCTAAGGAGGTCTGATTAGAACTAAAACACCATGTGGATTAGACAGAGCAGACTCACGATAAGAAGACGTAGAATAGGGGGTAGCTATTTAACGAGTTAGCTCCTTGGCTATAGCACGATACTCTAGGACTCACGCAAGGCCAATCAATGTCCAAGATAACCAAATCAAAGTTGTGGACAACCCAATTTTTTTCGTAGCGAAAAGACCTGAGAGGTGGATCTTGAATTCGGCAAGAGAGAACCGAGATTCACCATGCGTTCCTTGAATTTTTCCACATGACTCGAGCTGCTCAAGAGTGAGCGAACATGGCCGATTGTATTTTTTAGCCAGGGCTTGCAAATTCTCGACAAGCGCCTCGTCGTCGCCTGCTGCTAGCAGGTACTTTGGGGTCTCCTTCAACCGGACAATGGTAACTCGCAGTATCGACAAGACAAGGACAAGTGCACCCGCGGTGAAGTAGACGTATCTCCACCCCATGTTGGAAGATTTCGGACAACTGTCTCCGTCCAAGTCGCAGTTCCACTTCTTGGGTACTGTCGAACGTTCAGAATGCCAACTTCTTAATGTGGTCTTTCGGGCGACTCACCTAGAAACCCCCAGCAGATGAATCCCGTGATAGCCTGGCCGAAGCCCCACCAGCAAGCCATGAGGGTCAATACCCATTGCTTGTCACCCGGAAGATATTCTAGGAAAACAGTGGTGTCTAGAATCAGGTTTCCACCAGCACCGAACCCAACTAAGGCCACGAAGAGACCCAGAGTCGGCCAGTTTGGTGCCGCTCCAGCGACGATGGCGGCGGCTGAGCAAATGAACAAGGAGATGTTGAAGGCCCACCGGCGGCCAATGATGTCGGCACCAAAACCCCAGAAGATAGCACCGGCGAGGAGTCCGGCATATGATGCGATGCTCTGGCCATTGGCGTATCCTACCGACCCGAACTCTTTGAAAGCGGGCGCCGCGATGTTGCTCTGTACGAGAGTGACGAGGGAGTCCACAGCGTAACTAACGGGCGAAAACATGCCATTAACAATCACGAGCACGCTCCGGGCGGAGTCGAATATAGAATCTCACCCAAATCCATTTAGTACAAACAACTTCCAATGGTAGTTTGTCCACCCAATCTCGTCGATAGCCTAGATTGCGCGTGATCCGTTAGCAAGACAGCACAAAGCCCACAGTCACAACTTCAAGCTTGACCCGATATACCGTACATTATTGACGAGGTGCATTTTGGCGTTGAGTGCAGGGTCCAAGTCCTGCATCGCAAGGATATCCTCTCCGCTCTTAACGGAGCCATTCTCAGCCCTTAGCGACTTCGAATCCGTCATGGTCTCTTAATTGTAACGGTTAAACTCTGGGAGATGGATCGTCTTCTAAGTATATTTCTACGCCAATACGGCGTATGCAAAAAGGTAGTACAATGAGGGGGTCTATAACGTGCTTATCATGAAGATATACGTAAATGGTTGAAAGCAAAACATAGGCGTAAAGTTTAGTATGCTATCAAGAAAGCAACTTTATGAATGATGCATACTTAGATAAGAAGTCATCCATAATCTCACAGGAAGGCCCGATGCTAACGGAAAATAGAGAAAAAATCGAAAGAGCGACACGTGAATTCAAGACATGTAAGATTGTGTAGCTGCCATTATCGCGGTGCGATTTCTCTGGATTATTTTATCTCGAGACCAGCGATGACCGCATCGGTTATGCTGTGGAATGCAATGGGCTCTTGGCAATCAAGCCTAGCGATTGTCTCTGGATGCTCATTCGCCAGTTCAATCTTGAGGCCACAGATCTCCCGTCATTTAGCATCGTCTAGTCATGAGATACCTTCCTGAGATAAGAAGGTGTCTTAGGATACATGTAGTCGGTGTCGAGTTCCGGTGTGCTAGTGTAGATACAATGTATCAAATCATCACTCACAGCTGAATCGCGTCCCGTGATAGGCCTAGCGATTCCCTATACCCATGCTAACCTTTCCCTATTCCCTATCATTCTATGAGGTACTTAAAGTTAGGTAGACTCTAAAAAGATTTGCCCACTTACAGGCTGTTGCCAGAGCATGTTGCAGTTACAGAGGTAAAACACTATTGCTCTCTGACAAGGAAATTAGGTAATTGCGTATGATAGCTTCTGCTTGGATTGGGATAGCTAATGAATTGATCTGACACGTTCATACGATTCTGGTATATTGTTCACGTGTCGAAATTTCCAGCATCGACTTATTGACCTCCCTACGCTAAACTGCATTGTAGCGGGCGCCGCCGACGCCACTCCGAGCAAGTAACCAATTGGGTTCTGCTATTTTACCACGTTTAAGGCTACCCCCGCACTGCACTATTCCGAATGTATAAGAGGTAAGTACCGTGATTATTTAGCGCTCAGCGGATAACGGGAAACGTATGAACAAAGGGGGAAAAAATAAAAAGGTAACTTCCAACGCAGTGTTTTCTCAACAGCTACTACCATCGAGGCTGACGGAGGGGCGCTATTGCCGTATACCCTGCGTGTGGGTGAACCGCGTTCCTCACCGCATTCTATTAAACGTCGATACTGTTGTCCTTTAAGTAAAGCTGTCTCGTGGTACGTGCTAAGCTAGAAATTGAGGTCTGGGTGGCCTATACTGTGGTGGTGATGACACGACACGTAAACTCAATGAAGTCCCTCTCCCTCAAGTGTAGATCGAGCAGATAGTTCGTCTCTAAACAACGACGAGATCGATCCAGGCTCCGCCCAGAAGCGATCGGCAAGAGGTATCCCCGTCGTTTTCTCAGCTTGGTGAAGGCGATCTTTAAGACGTCTCATCTCCTCCTCCAATCCAGTCACATCCTTGTTGATTTCCATACCCGCGTCTGTTTTGCTGAGTTCTAGTCCTTGGTCAGAAACCTGCTGTTGAATTCTAAGCACAATCTCGTGGCCAATGAGGGTGCGAACGATTTCCATCGCGGACTCGTGGGTTCCATTATGCCGCTCATATCGAGMACCCCCCTGGATCATGGAAGCCCAGAAACCTTCATACCGAATTCCGTTATGGTTAGACCCCTTCGTGAGATCTCCCTCCCTCACTTTACCCTCATCCTCGCTGACCTTGCCCCATTTTGTCGTCACGAGGACGACATGTTTCATATTGTCGTCGCCAATCATCTTACGTAGCATGTCTAGGTTCTTCCTAACCGCTCCCGTCATCTTTGCCCGTGCAATGTCGTAGAGATAGATGACACCGGCGATTTTCAAACCGTACTCATACCTTGAGGGTGGTCAGCTATAAGTTTCCTCTATGATCGGCATATTGTTGCAACTCACGTCACTTGCAAGTAGGCTGTGATTAGTCTCAAGATTTCAGTGTCCGAGAGCACCGTATCATCGAACCCTGGCGTGTCAATCATCGCCACTGCGTCCTCACCGGCACGAAATATGTACTCTGTGACCTTTTTTGTGAACGAGTTAAGTTTGTGGCCAACCGGAGCGAGGCTCTGGTTGCTGGCTGAATTGATGAACTTCGATCCGTGTTAGAAGAATTCAATAAGCAGTAAAGAATAGGCGTACGCTGCTTTTTCCAGACCCAGTCGCACCCATGATACTGTTGAAGTATTAGCAAATTCGAAAAGATAACGGAAATGCGATCCTACAGAATGAGGCTGCGTGTTTTTGCCATTCTCGTTGCACTAACGGACTCAGCCGACGTATCCATCGTGAACTACGGATTTTGTTTGCAGTTTGACTTGACACTATGTCGCGTCGAAGCACTTTCCTTAGAAGGAGGGGTATATAATGAAGTGATCAGGAATACGAATGGGAAGTCGGCTCAGGAATACCCCTTCAACAACAAATTTTTAAGAATCGAAAACTCCATTGGGGGGGGGGGGGGGCGCTGTTTATGACTTATCCCACGTTTCAGACCAGAATATGACCTATAAGGCAACCCCCGGGTATTGTATCCGATTATAGATGCGGCGGCTAAGAACTGCAAGCGGGCACCAATTATACAGCTTTTCGTTGAGTTGTCATACACAGCCGGAGTTATTTCTAGAATGTAGGTACTTGTTTACGTTTGCCGACTCGCCCGTCCCGTATTCAGTGTCACCGAACTAAAGTGAAGAGAGTTGTACGGGTCCTAAGGGGCCCTATGTAATCTAACAGATCAGAAACTTCCCTCCTTGTGCAATAACAATGAGCCATCACAAATTACAGATTGTGACATTCAAATTCACTTTCATGACCTTACTTTGGCGTCATTGTGCGTGTCGTACTGCAAGGCAAAGTAAGCTCCGAAGCAACTGGAAAATATACGAACTAGTATCCTTGCAACCAAATTTCCTAAGTGAATATCGAATATGCTCGCATTATTTCATTCCATCCTATTTCCGGCCTAAATGTTCCAAGCTTCCCACTCAAAGGAACTAACATCGTCTATAGCTGCAGCGCAAAATTATCGGTCATTTATAGACCCCATTTATTAAAAGTGAATAGCAATTCCTTGACCATATATACATATTCCTTCGTAACCTAGAACCCCAAACCTGTATAGCTATATTATCGTGATAGTATGGCGACCGTGGTAATCACGCTCGTGTGATGGCACGTGATCCCCGAAATCTCCCATAGCCACCATAAAAGCGTTCATCATCTCGCTATTTGGTCGACAGACTTCGTTATCATGACGCTGCACTAGACGTGCCCCTGTTTCATACGTCTCAGGTTCCTTTGGAATACCAAATCTTTCTTCCACGGGAAGTGTTATAATGCCACCTTCGATTCGGAACATCCCGATGCGTTGATACACTCCCCATGCCGGTGTGTTGGCAGCTAGGAGAAGGCCTTTGATCTTATGTGGATAGGCATTCTCGCGCTCGTGAAGCAGTGGCATGACAAAACACTCACTAAGTACCATTCCCTCAGTTTGCTGATTCTCGTCGTAGTCAGTAAATATTAGAGTCTTGACCACTTCCCCGTGAAAATCGGAGAATAGATTTTTCATCGCCCTGGAGATATACTCCTTCCATGTTACAGAATCTGTTAGGTTATTCTGACCAATAATTCCCCTTTGAGACTCGAAAATTGGATATAAATATCCCTTGAGCACTAACTTTCCTCCTTCTACCTCACCATACTCATCGGTACCTACTAAGGTGGTAGATACCTCGGTGACTACTGGCACCGATAGGAGGCATTCCGTACATGGCTGGTGGCGTACGTTCCGTTCTTCGCGGTGCTCGATGGTGTTCACAGACGCCCAAGACCAAGTTGGGGCACGGTAGTCGGTTGGGCGTTGATACGAATCTCCTGAGCGATACCAGAGAAGATCCTCGAGAAGAGTGTGCTCCCAGAGTCCAGCTAGGTATCTTGATTGTCTCACATTTCCAAACATGCGGGCTATTCCCGCAATAGCTACCAATTTATCACCGGGGACTGTGAGTGCACAGAGGCCGTACTTGCGGATCACCAGTCTCCACAACTCAAAACAGTTCTCCTTAGTAAGCCCTGCTGTAGAAAGGTTGCGGAAAAGTGAATAGCCTCTTCGACTATCAACCGGGAAATGTTTCAATCCCTCAATTTCACTAGTAAACTCTTCGGCACACCGGTAGAATATCTGCTTCTTTGTAAACATCACAGAACGGATAGCAAGCAGCCGTTCTTGCAAGACCCAGCCACGCCCGTAAAGAATTTCCTCTTCAACAAAACCGCCAGTTGCCCAATACTCATCGTCGTTCTCAGTCCACTTTTCGTGTTTAGGCTCAGTAGGTGTTCCCATTTGGACTATATGCGGGTAAAGCAACGCCGGATCTCTTAATGCGAACATTGAATAGTGACAATTCTTTGAAGACACGGCTTCGATGTTGAATAGCCCGTTTTGGTATACGAGACTCATCATTGCGCTCTCCTGGCGCCAATCTTCTCTAGAGTCTTGCATGATGCACTAGCCACATAGGATACGATATTAGCCAGAAGTAAGACATACGCTAGATGCGATAAGACACAACATACTAATGAGTCAACCCAAATGTACCGGATTTCGAGAGCTAGTGCAACCTCGATGGAATCCTTGTAGAGGTTCGGAACTCGCTTAAGAGAAATCGATTTTTTGAACTCCGTCTGGTTCTTCGTGGTAAGTTGTAACGGCTGCTGGCCTCCCCAACAGTGGCTCAAGGTAATGTAAGATCCCACTAGCGTTGTCTCAACTCGCTCCACGATTCGCAATTCAATAGCTCCGTTCAGGGCAGTTACTTGTAGGAGCCTTGTGGGATACCAATTGGTTGAAGTACTGTGGCAGCGTGGATGGGTTCCTCGACAGATCTGTATCTGCTCGTTTATGAAATCAAATGACTGCTTGCTGTTAGTACTCTGGCCAAGAATGCGCCTGGGTAAGACATCGGTCTCGTGAATCTCGGTGCATTCAAACAGGCAGCCAATATCATCATAAGGATATGTATCATCAAGAGTCCGGCTTGTTGAGTCTAGATGGGAAGAATAGCACTGAACGTGAAAATACTCTTCATCGTGGGCAATAGTCGTCCTAAAATCCGGATACGACTTCTGGAAATCATCCATAGACAACTCGCCATCTTTGACAGCAAGCTTGAAGTTGTACATAATCCTCATGCACCACCAGCATCCCATCAAGACACCATGAACGAGGTCGGAAGGCTTATGGTGAAGCCATGGGTTGCCCAATCGGCGCTCGTAAAATGCGCTCTTGCATATAGCGCAGTTTCGAGACTCCATCAGGCACGACCAACGCGTCTAAAAACCACGGTGGCTTGGGGCAGAAACACGCTCCGGCTCATGCATCAACTTGATTTTGAATTGATTTCTATCTCATTTATCGGGTGGCCGGTGAATGTATATTTGCAAACATGGTAATATGAACACTGTGGTTGGTGGGTTGAAGGAGGGAGTCAAGCAAAGGTGGAAGTTGAAGAATCCATTAAGGATTGGATAGAAAGATTCACTATATAATCTAATAAATAATATTTCGGCGTTGTTTCTGTTCAAAGTTTTAAATGTTTGGAGCAACGTGAGGTAATACTCCGTACAAGGTTATGAGGTCTTGCGGGGTTCGTTGCCAAGAAAATCGTGGGTTGTTAAGAGATATCGCCTCTTATCGATAGCACCGGGATAGACCACTTGTAAACGATAATCGTGTGCCAACGGGACTGGAAAGCACAAATTATTCGGTATTTATATGAAAACCACTTGTCGTTTGGCAAGGGGCGCGGACTCGGATTTTTGTATTGCGTTGAGTATACTATCCGGCATATAAAGGACTTACAGTCAATGTAGTGGGCACGAGGTAAACGGAAAGAGGGCATTGCACGACTTGGACGGGAAGATAATAAGCAAAATAACATGGGGGGCCTGGGACATTCAAACTCCCAATATACCTTGTTGATACCTGATCTCGTGCAGGGAGACAAGAATTCGTACAGGCCACTGCCCGGTTACGAAGCCGTATTTTTGCCGGCGGCTAAGAGGTAGGTAACGTCCACGCACGCCTAAACAGCTTCATCGATATTCGCTGACACCAGCTCTAAAATTTAATCATTTACTACAGGGGAAGATGTGGGAGGGGGGAGAATGCAGAAGGAAAAGTCCATAATAATGAGGCCTCATGACCATTGCCGGATCCATCTTCTCAACAATATCAATATGGCATGAGTAATCAGTTAAGGCTAGTCCACACTTTAAAGGTAATGTTTTGGCGCGCCAGACGGCATGGCCCCTGCATCTCTCCTATAGGGCTGACAAACTTTGTTAAAACGGCTACTCGAAGAACATTCAAACGAGTGACAACGATAGTAACTGGGTTAGGTTAGCAAAAGGCTATTTCAGGTGTCGACGCAAGGTTCAGGAGCCCGCATCCATGCCGCTCGCTCTAGCTAAGTAAGATGTGAATACACGGGCGTTTTTGGAAAACCTGTACGACCAACGCTGGGGAGACCTTGCCAATGCCGAACACTCTAAAGAAACATTGACAGGCGAAGTAACCAGATGATAAGGTTTGATATTGGTTTAATATACAAGCTGATAAAGAAGTTCAAGGATCCGTCGAATCAGCGTGAGTATAACAATAGATAGGAAATTAGGGACACGCTAAACCATATTATCATCTAAATACCTCTAATAAACATAGAATTTCAAGTGCAATAAACAAAGTCTTTTAACAAAGCTAGTCATGATGGCGGTATGATCGAGCATATTCTATGGAATACAGTAAATCAATAATGCATCATGGCGTCCTATTCCAACGCCAAAAACAAACAACATTTCTGGCCTGCTGCGTTTCCCGCTGTTTAATATGATTCCCAAGTTTTTACATGTCTTGGATCCTCGGTCGGTAGCCCACTGGTACTCTTCAACTCGATATTCTCTTTTACCATTGCTATTTAGTGAGAAGCCTTAACCCTGTTAATCTGGCAGGAGAACCCGGCTAGTACTGCGCAGGAGGTGTTGTTGGTCCAGCGCTGACCGTGTTCCAAACGCAGTGGAATCCATTGGAAAGCCGCCTTACACGTTGTACGGGTAACCATTTTTAGCAATTATTAACCTTTATTGAGTAGAGGTCTGCATTGCATTGATAGACCCGCGAAGGTTTGCACCTGCATCGGATCGGGCCGCGTGAGTGACATTGAACCTTGATCTTTTGTTTAAGTACCTATCATTTGCCTTGATAAGTACGAAATCGACTCAACATAACTTCGTACTATGAAAGTGAGACGATTAGTACAGTTTATAAATTTGGTAAACAATGAACCTTAATGGCTAATGCGAGTTTTGTTGTTTTAAAAGCCGGCAATCATTTCTTTTTCCGTCATTCTTTTTTTCTCTCTTTCTCTTTCACACAATTTGTCAATTCTAGCACATATTCCTTGAGAACATCTTATTCCTTTGTGCATTACATTGCATTATATAATATACAATAGGCATTACAACAACGCCTTTATATAATACTGCACATAAATACCATATAACGACCACGCGAACACGCCTATAAGTTGCGAATACCTTGCAACTAACGACCGTATAACAACAACAGAATCGACCGAGTTAAAAGAGTACCCGGTCCCAACACTTGCCCCTGCCCCTGTCCCTATTCACAACCATCGAATCAACTATAGTCAACATCGCCCAACATGTATCTCAGAGGCAAAGCTCTCCGACATATGCTTGACAACATTAACTGGAGCGCGGGCGCTATGAAGGTGATATTCGACCTGGGCGCGGAACACCCGCCCGGGCAGGGTGAACTTTTGGCCAGAGTACGACGCACTCTCGAAAACGCCATCGATTTTCAAATCGGGCTCCTACTTTGCGACGAATACAACACGGAGCGGTTCAGGCGCGTCCGGATGTTGATTTTTAGGCGAATCCGCATGCGCCTTGGGGACATAGACGACATCTCGCCCTCGCGCTGGCCGAATCTTAACTTATCGTAATACACCTACGGCCCACTTCACGTCGCTTTACACAACCGCTTCCCGATTACATTTGATACAACCCACGGCGGTTTCCGGCTTCTGATAATTAGCGACCATTCGAGAGCTTATAGGTGAGTATGGTGCGAACATTTTCTAGAAGTACACAGGCTTACATGGGCAACAGGCACCTACACCCTGACGCCCACCCTGTGTCGCAGGCTTGTCGTACTTCGCATTAGCCGACAACAGCAAGGATGAAACTGGGCAAGAAGACGAGGGGAGTGAGATGGAGGATACCTGGGGGTTGGATTTCAGCGGTATTTCATGTCTGATTAGATTATATCAAGGATAGAGCATGCTAGGGAAAGAGAGGAGGCCGGCGAGAAGGGGGTTGGTGGGTGGGTTCAACCTTCTCTAGTAACTTCTCTTTACCTAGCATGCTCTTTGCCCACGATCGCGCCTATCTCCGGCTGGCCTTAAAAGGCTGCGGGGAGATCATTGTTGATAGATACGTCGAGCAGGTACTCGACATGGGGCTGGGGCTTGTTTTTTGGATTTGGCATGGCGAATCGGTTGAACATGGATTGGATATGATATCGATGGACACAGCGAGAGGCTGAAAAGGTGGGAGGAATAGAACTCATTGGCCCCATAAGCGAAGCACCCTTGTCCCACGGGACAAATATCAATAATACATACGACTGACACCAGTACATAGGAACTAATTGTTCCCTTGCCGTAATAATTTGCATTGTTGAATTGTGACTTTCGCGATCCTTCGTCTCACGTTGTGTCATGATGTGTAAGCCGACAGACGTACAGTAGTGTCCGAGATGGCCTCGGTCATACTGCCAGTCTGGTTATGGTTCTATGCAGCAATTTTAGTTGCGTGAAATTGTGTAGATATTAATCGATATCAAGCATCTCAATTCGTACTAAAGAAGTTCTTTCTCAATCATCGGACAACCATTACATGGTGGCTGCTTTTCCTGATATGATGTTGTCTTCGAATAAAGCTGTCGGCCGGCAATTGTCATGCTGAAGACCCGGGTTGTCGTCGGGACGTTCCCGTTCTGGCAAGGCCGATATCACCGCTTCGACCCTAGCGCAAGCCCGCGTCTGTGGCATCGCGCCAGCTCTGGCAATCCGCTAATGCACAGCACTTAATTGAGTTTAGCGGGCAGCTATGATCCCTGATAGGGTACAAGTGAGACCAGAATTTCCCCTGACGGCCGCTGGAGGATTTGGGCTGACCCCGCCATCGGGACCCCTCGCGCACTTGCTTCATTTCCAAGCCCCTCCAACAACATATCAAATGCTGATTGCTGACTACACCTCGTTCTAATAATAATACCAAACCCTCCAGATCCCCAGGAACAGGCCCTTTCCGTCTTTCTTCATATAGATAGCAAGATCGTTTCTGTCTGTCCGTTTGTTTATTTGTTTGTCAGGGCCGTTCATTCTTCGTGGTCAACTCGAATCCAATCGAATTGAATCTAGAGCGAAGGATCAAAAAATCAAAAAGGGGAAAAAATAACAGAAAAGGGAAACAGACATACATCATGGCTGAGATCTACCGAGCAAGCACGACGGCTCCCGTCA